>PVKU01004850.1:0-136683 GCA_004027475.1 Anoura caudifer | reverse complement strand
CCCCCCCCCCCCCCCCCCCCCCCGTCCTGGCTACTTGCCTGCCCTGGTTTGGGGAGAACGGGTCTGGAATTTCCCACTTTGCTAATGTTGGGTGAGAAAGAGGCTGCAGGTACCCAACGTGGTGGGGTGGGGGTGGGGGAATGACTGTTTGTGTTCTGGTCTTCACCTTCCCCTCCCAGCCTGCTCTGACCCTCTCCCTCACCTCCCATGTTAAAAAAAAAAAAAAAAAAAAAAAGGAAAGTTCTGCTGTCAGGATGTTTCTTACTCCTGATGGCGAGGTTAAAGATCCCCTGGACTATGCGGTGAAAACCGTTCAAACTCCCTTTTCTCAGAAGACAGAGAGGAAGTGGCATTAGAAGACCCTTGGTAAGAACATTAGCAAATCCAAGACGGTGGCCACTTGGCCACACAAATACAAGGGGCTGTTGCTCCTGCAGTAGCAGAGCGAGGGCGCCAGAATCAGACACAGTGCGTCTGATTACAGCTCCACTTGGTAGCTGTGTGATTTGTGACAGGCTCCTGAACATGTCTGCCTCCATCCTCTCATCTGTCAAATGGTTAAACTCGAGTCAGGGTCCTGGTGAGAATTTAACAAAGTACTGTATGTCAAGCTCCTAACCCAGGATCTGGAAAACAGTAGGAGTGCGATAATGCCAAGTCTCTTAGCCTTCCTTTGGGGAGAGGAAAATTAAAAAGCCTATGCCAGATCTGATCTCATCTCTGTTACTGATCAGCTGTGGGAACCTGAGCAAGTTGCCTAACCTTTCTTGGCCTGGAGTATGAAATGTGGCAGTTGAGTTCCTCCTTTCTAGTGCTGGAGGTGTGTTCCCAACATTTGCCTTTTGGAGGCAGTGTTGAGCATATTAGTGTCCAATGACCGGCTGTTAAAAAGCATCCCAGGGTCTCCCTGGGGCTACTAAACTGTTGGGAAGAAAACAATAGCTCTCATCCATGCACTTGCCTCCTGACCATGTCTCTGGACCCTAACCCTCCCTGTGGCTTTGGAGTTCCAGGCCTCCTGGAACATCACATGGCCTCCAAACAACCCACAGGACCAACAAACCAATGCCAGCACCTGAGAGAGCCAATCAGGGAGACTGAAAGGGTTAAATGTGTCTGAACTGGAAATTTAGCATCAGCCGGGTCTGTCAGCCAGGCCTCACAGCCAGCAATGACTAGCTGTTTTATTAAGTTAGCAGAGGGGGCAGAGTTTTTCTGAGGAACAAGGGTTGTGTTATTTGGATGTTCTGCAGTAGCCTGATTAAGCTTGGGGAAGGAGGGAGGATTTCCGGTCTGGAGAATAGGTAACACTGTCCAAAGATGGAGAGGCTGGCCAAGGACACTGGGACAATGAAGTGCTGCAGGTGCAGTGAAGTCATGCTTCAGGCAAGGGGTGACCTTGAGAAATTAATCAGAAATGCTTGGGAAGACAAGTGAGGCCCAGGCAGGATGGGCTGAGCAAGTCAGGGAAGTCCTTCTGCTTCTCTGTCTCTGGGCAGTGATGGGCCCTGGGGACCTCCACTTCTTCTTGGGTACAGTGGGTGATCTGCCAGGGGGCTGGTGAATAGCTGGGGGCCAGAGAGCAGGGAACTAAGGCTGGCCCCTCATCCAGGGCCCCGCACGCCTGGCCTCTCCATTTTAACTGCGGGCTTGACTAGAAAAGCCTTGCTTTTAGCCTCCAGTAATCCATTGGCTTTTTTGTTGTCATGTGGTATTTTACATTTTATTCTTCCTTCCTCCCAGCTGTTTCTCCAGCTTGAGGAACACATTTGGGTCTGAACAAATCCAGTGTGGGACAACTGGGATGAATGAGAGGCATTTGTTAAATGGGACCTGAACCTCCACAGCATGCCCTCTTCAAGTACACCAGGGATTTTTTCCCTACTTGCTCTTAGAGGGTTGTGTTTATTCTGTGAGTTCTCATTTGGCCTGGTGGTGCCCTCCTTTTTGTTGAGGGAAAATCTTATCACATTTGTGTGGGGTTGGATTACAAAACCAAGGTTTGAGGGAGCAGTTAGTCTTGAGGAAGCAGTTAGTCTAAGATCTTCAGGAATGTGGCCAGGAGGCCCTGAGGCACAGCCAGGGGAGGCTGCAGGCTCAACCTGGAAGCCAGTCCTGTGACTCACCTTCGGAAGGGCAGACAACCTGTCACTGTCACCTGGAGGAAAGCGGACCATCCAGGGAGGCTGGGCAGAGCTATTGCAATCTGGGGCTTCAGCCAAGAGGCAGACTCCCCAGTTCCAAAATGATTCACCCCAGACCTCTGAGGTCCAGGGCCCCTCTCCATCCTTGGCAAGTTTGAGGCAAGTGAAAACAAACCATCCCACCTGCTCTGGGATTATGGTGTGGAACTCACGTTGGAATCTTCTAGAAATTCCTTTTCAGAGTTTTAAGGGCAGACAGTGAGATGCCAGATGAGGGCCCCCTTTGGAGGGAAAGAAATGGAAGTAAGGAATTAGACTGAGTAGGAGTCTGCTGATAAGAAAGAAGCCGTAGAAAAGCCTGTATCTGGAGTCAATGGCTCCACCTTTCCTGAAATTCTGGATGGAGGTTTACAAAAAAATTAAAAAAAAGAAAGAAAAAGAAAAAAGAGAAGCAACTATTTTGAAGCCTCAGGAGTACTTGCACATCCGGGCCCCAAGGAGCCGATTTCAGCCCCTCAGCTTGGTGCATCCCCTGTTGTCACAGATTTTATTTTTTCCCTCGAGGGGACAGGACAAAGAGGAACTCCGGAACCCTTTCTCAACCGATGCTTTTCAAAGGGCTCTTTGAAAAGGCTCCATGACAACCTGTTGTGCCTTAGTCCACAGCTCTGTCCTGGCACAGGGTCCGAAAAGCCGACCTGTGGGCGGGCTGGATCCGTGACCCTTGCGCACGCGCACTGGCAGCCTGGGCTCTCCTGGTCTGTCTTTGAGAACCCGCGTTCTGCGTAGGGAGCAGGTGGATTCCCAGGTGGATGGAGCGGATGCCAGGTCTCTTACCTCTTTATGAGGACGGGTCTGTGAAGGGTGGTGTGGATTTGTGAAGTTTGCTCTGCATTTCCTTGCTGCCATTTTTGTTGTTGTATTATTATTATTTGTTTACAAATCAATCTCTTGTGCAAATCTGTGGGCTAGTTTTCCTGGGTCTTGCTTGGTCTGGGTTCTCCCGGAAACCTGGAGGCTCTTGTCCTCACCCCCAGCAGGGTTCACACAGGATTACAGGACGGGCCTGGGGCTGTGACTGCCACCTGGTGGTGACACTCAGCAAGTTTCCCTCCTCCAGTTAAACGTGGCCTAAGGGCCAGCAGTTCTTCACCGATCTGACTTCCACATCCCCCCACCCCTCTGCCTTTTAGCTCCAGTGGCTCCTCCACCTTTCAGAAAGGCCCTCAGAGAATGTGAGTGCGCTCTGCGGAAACCACCCTTTTCTGATGGAGGAACGCAAACAAGGTGCCTGCTCTCAGGTGTAGGCGGTGAGTCTGCTGTAGTCACTGGTGGGGTTTTGTTTGCTTCGGTAAGTATGCATCCTGATGTGACTCCTGGGCACGGCCGTGTCTGTCCCTTCTGTGTCCCTGGAGGGAAGCTTTGGGGCTCAGGGTGAGTGCCTAGTGAGCGGCACTCCCCGTGTCCACCTTTGGGAAGAGCTTGGAGGAGCCAGGTTAGCAGGAACCCGTGAGCGAAGGTAGAAAGCTCTGACTCAAGTTGACCGTGGGCCTTGGGCAGAGAATGGGCACAGTCGCTTAAAAATGGTAGCAACTCGTGAGTAAATTAGTCAGTCTACTTAATGAAAGGAATGCATAAATCCTTCTGTAGAAGGCTGGGCGAGCTAAGCTTTGAAGTCCCTTTCTTGCTTTAAAGTTCTTTAGGACAAATCTGGGCAGTGCTGCGGAGACTATTTATAGAAGTGCTCCACAGGGTAAAGCGGCTCCAGCGACAGGCAGATTCGGGTTTCCATGGACGCTGTGTGCTTTCACCGGAACGGCGACATGAGGGTTCAGAGTCTTGTCCTGTTTTAGTTCCCTGGCTGAGGTGGGCTGTGCGGGACCACCCAAGTCCCCGGGCTCTGCTTTTGTGGACAAAATGCGTGCAGCCTCCTGCTTCTCATAATCCTCTCTGCAGTGTGAGTGTGTGCTTTATTTATGACCTCTGAATCAGCCTTCCTCGCTCCCTCCCTCCCTTCCTTCCCTCCTTCCTTCCTAAATAAAGCAGGGCTTCTGGAGAATCTTCATTACTTGATTGTGCTGTCTCACCAACGCCAATTCCTACTCAGATTTCAGATCAGAGATGAGCATTGCTGGCTGTCAAAGCTGAAAGGGAAGTTAGAAGCCATAATCTGTCGTGCTACAGGTGAGGGACCTGAGGCCCAGAGAGGTGCAGTGACCTCCCTGATGTCACACAGCCGGGGGGCCTACAGTTTAGCCTCCAGTTTCCTCGTGCAGCCTGCCTCCCGCTATTCATTGGTGACCCACTCTAGCTAAGTCTTATTTAATTTACAGGTTTCTGGAAAGGACTGTTTGTTTTCCTCAGGTTTCTCCTAGTTTTTTTGAAGCTTATGATGAACTGAGAAATGAAAATGTCACCGCTGTCGTTCAGCGCTGGGTATGTCCGTCCCAACCACCCTGCAGCTGTGAACAGGCCTTGGGGGCCTACGAAAGGGACAGTGCCCACCACTCGTGGCAGCATGACACATGGCATGACTTCCCATGACGTCACAGGTGTGAGCATCAGCCCAGGGGATGGTTCTTTCCTGGCTATCAGAGCTTACTTAGACTGTGGAGGGCTCCATGAGAAAATCCCCTGGTCTTGGGCTCATTGTGATCGGCCGGGGAAGGTACCCGGATGCCCCAGCTGGACTAAAGGTGCGGGTACAGAAAGTGGGACTGGGGCCCTGCGGACAGGGTGAGGGCAGCTGGCAGACGGAACGTGGATTCGGCAGATGCTGTAGGGACGGCTGCAGTGACTCTGGATTTGGAGCAGTTGCAGGGGCCGGGCTTCTAGAGCTTCCAGCTCTGTTGGGGCTTAAACATCAAATCACACCAGTGAAGAGAGCACATCTCGTAAAATGGACCGTGGGCCCGCAGCCCCTCCCCCGTCCACCTTTGGATTTCTGGATGCAATTTCCTCTGGTGCTTTTCATTTTTCCTCTCCAAGGCAGAATAATAAAAGGAGACGCAGAAAGTTTCCTCATGACCTCACCTCATTAAGGAGGTCACTCCTGTTTCCCATGGGACCAAAAAAGAGAAGAAAACAAGAACGAAACCCCCAAATTGTAATTCTTCCCAGGGATTATCAGTCAGGACAATGGCTGGCTGGTCATAGAACTTCTTTGTCTGACTCTTATTAAGCTACTCACACAAAGGAGAGCCTGAATGAAGGTAGAAGTCAATTTGCAACTCAAAACAAAAAACAAAAAAACAAAACCCCTCATGGCACAGAGGACCTGAAAGAAAGAAATGGGGCGGGGGACCTGGATTCCCGCTGGGCATGCGGGGGCGTGAATGAATCTCCTTGGCAGGTGCCCTGAATTCTCCTTCTTCAGTCCTTCCCTCAAGGCCCGGCCCCAAAGTGCTGCAAACCACAACCACCCTGCCCACCCCCCACTCCCAAAGAGGGTGGCAGTGACGTGGGCCCCACTGGGACACAGCGTGCAGCTCTGTGAGACCTTGGGTTGGCGGGACGGGGGAGGTCAAACTGCTTCCTTCTTGAGGGAGTCGCGCACGGAAGCTCTCCTGCTGAGGCTCCCCTGTGGGCTGGGTGAGGCCGCGGCTATCGAAGGCAGTGACCAGAAACACACCCAGGGGCGTGAAGGGCATCTTGGAAGGAAGGAGAGGGGAGAAGGCACGTGCCTGTCCCCATAGCCACCCGACTCCAGGACTTGCCTTTGAATTGGTCTTTGAAGAAAACACCTCCCTTTCCTCCAAGGTGGGACCAGAGGGGAAGGCCAAGGCTGGCTGGGTAGGAGGGAGGATGGACTGAGGGTCCGGCCCGAGGGCAGCAGGAACCACGGGCAGCTAGTTCTCAGCTGGTTCCTGCTGCCCTCTGCTTCCCCCTACACTCATAGTATGTTGTGAAGCACAGTACTATGACCCCTCACCCCTGGCGTCATATTATAAAATACAAACAAAGGACAGGAAAGGTCAGTTGGCTGGCGGTCGCCCACAGCTCAGAAGTGCAAGGACCGCCGTTTCCGCCCCGCCACAGGACGGGGGTTGTAGGGACGCATCTTCATCTCCACGAAGGGGATGGAGAACTCGTGGCCTTTCCAGTGGTACCAGTTGATGCCCTGGGAAGGAGACAGAGGCACATGTCAGGCCACCCGAGACGTGGCCGAGTTCCCAGTGAGGTCAGGGCTCAGCCCCTTTCCAGCTTTTCCTTTTATTTTATTTATTTATTATTTTATTTTATTTTAATTGTTGTTCTTGTACAGTTTTCTGTCTTTTACTCCCATCCCAGCCCACCACCCCAGCCTGGCTTTTCCTTTTAAATGGGCCTGTGGCCTGGGTCTCTACTGGGAATGTGTCGCAGCTCTAGGTTTTTGGGCTTCAGGATTCACCTGGGCCAGACACCGGAGTTGGATTTCAAAATCCCACCAGCACAGAAGCATTTAGAAGAGAGTAACTGTGTGTAACCAGTCACTACGGAGAGTCAGGTGGTTTGCACTGACAGTGACCGATCCTCTGGCTTTGCCCAGGCCACTGGGGTGTCCCTGGCTGCCGGACTTCCAGTGCTACCGCTGGGAAAGTCCCAGTTGGCCCATCCTATGGACATGTGGTCCCCAATGGGGACAGCCAGTCCTGTTTACACTGGTCTCTCCCTTCCTGGGACACTTCTGAAGCTAGAGTGGAGCTTAGGAAGCTGCCCTTGGTTTCCCAAGGCTAGAAGATCTTCATGGAATGTTCTAGACAAGGAAATGAAATGGGACTTCACTGGCTGCAGGGGCTTCTCTGGGAGAGTTCTGGCTCCGGAGCCTGGCCACCCCTCTTCCTCTGCCTCTACTCTGTCCTGCCTGGACCCCAGGTCTGCATTCCTGTCCTCTCCATGGTCCTCCTTTCTTGAGACTCTGAGTATTTCATTTTCAAAGGTGGGGGGTGAGGGTGAGACCACACATGCAATTAAAACATAAAGGTAAGGGTCCGTGGGATCCATAGCTCTGGGTCCTGCTGGACGGCGGCCGAGCGTCACCCACCTGACTGTGCCTGGACTCCCCGTATTTCCCGTTGAGGTTGGTTCGGTGGCAGTTCTTATACCACCATGCCCCCTTGTACGACAGGGCGCAGTTGGTCACTGCGATGTCATTGTCTCTGTCCTTGGTGGAGAAAGGGCGTCCCTGATGATAGCTGAGCGAGTCCCCTGGGAAAAAGAAACCTTTGTGAGGCTGTTCAGTTTGCCACTCTTCGGCCAGGATTTTCTGGACGAGCGACCCACTCCCGACCAACCTGGCTGCCACTGCAGGGTTCCCTTCACTTAGCCCTCCCACGTCCACGCCTTGGTTGGCCTGGTTGTACTGAGCCTCCTCCACCTTCCCCGCGTGGGGAGCAGCTTCCTCCACGCTGCTCCTTCCAACTCATCTCCTTGTCCCCCGACCTCCTGCTCAGAACTCTGCCCCCTCGGCTCCACCTCACCCCGTCTGCCTGCTCCAGGGAGGAGGCACTGGGACACAGACATTCCTGACTCCTTTTGTCTCCAGAGGGGACAGTGATGAGCCATGGTCACTGCCGTGCGGCCTGGCTATTTTTGAAATGATTTGGTCTGTTGCTTTGTTTAGCACACTCCATTGCAATGGCTACTGTATGCCCCAAGCGTGGTCAATTGGGCCTTTGGTGGGGCACCGCCGGCGGGGCTCCTGGCCACTGGGAAAGGTCTGAAATAGGAAGAGCAACAAAGGAAAGTATGTCTTTTCTTTGGAGTAGTGTGCCTGGCTGAAAACAAATAATTGGACAGAGGCAGAAATGAAGGGGCAACATCTTGATGGTCTTCTTCGTGCCAAGAGGCATTAACATGTTGCTAAAATTATACACTAGCATTTAGCCCTAAAACTGGAGTTGATGAGAGGACCAATAACTCCATGTACCAAACGATAGAACATTTGGCAAAACAGGTTTTATGACATGTGCTACAATGGAACCCAGGAAACAAACTGGCTGAGCCCAAGAAGCAGACTCGGTGTTATGTTCTGTTAAAACTATTAATGCCATGGAGCTTCCAGAGACGGTTGTTCTACTTAGTAGAACTGTCGTAAAAAATCTATACAGAAAACGGGCCGATGCACATGGTGCTTGTGGAAGAAGGAAAAGCAAGTGGCTGGTGGGGAACATTTACATGCTACTGTTTGCTTCTTGATGGGGTGTGATGATGATGTCTGATGGGGGGCACCCTGGAATCTGGGGGGACCCAGTTTGTTTTCATTGGTTCAGAGATGGTTTTCCTCCATGTCATTGTGGGGAAGCTGTCTACCTAGACTGTAGTTGGTTCTGCTCTCTCTGGATAAGAGCCCATATTGATTAATCTAGACAAGAAAACTAATCCGTGGCCCTGCCATTGACCTTTGTTTTTTAGACCTTAAAAGCACTTTCACTGCACTTAATTGCATTTTTTCTGAGCTCTCTGTGAAGCAGGGCCGGGATCATTATTATGATTTTCCAGACCAGGAAACTCAAGTCCTGGGAAATTGATTTCAGGTCCCCTGAGTGGTGTGGGACAGCCTGGACCAGAGCCAGAGATTGACAGGTCTGTGCCCTGCTCACTGGCCAGCAGGGAATTCCCAAGTGTGGGGGCCCTGGTCCTGCCACACAGCCGAGGCCCTGGGGCCTGCTCAGGGGCCAAGGTACCTGCGGTACCGTTGTAGCTCCCGATGCGGAGTTTGTATAGGCTTCTGCTGTCCTCGACAGAGAACTTGTCATAGTAGGCAAAGGCGGCCTCCTGGCCGTCCCGCATGTCCACACGCAGTTCGTAGCGGCCCTGGGACGTGATCCTGTGGATGTTGTCCAGCCCTGTGGAGGTGAGCGGAGAATGCGGGAGCCTGGCCCCAGTGGCTTTGGAAATGGGGGTAAGAAAGGGAACCGTGGCTCAAAACAAGTGTGATGAGGAAGAGGGGGCTTTTTGGAAACCCGTGAGCCTCAGCCCTTCCCGGGCTGTTGTCCTCCCAGACTCTGAATTTCCTCCTGCAAAAGGCCAGCGCAGGTGTGCTGAGGAGTTCCCACCCAAGGGCAGCTCAGGGGCCTGATGTCTTCTCGGGACCCGGTGACAGGCAGGCCCCAAGCCTCAGCATTTCCGGCTCTGTCCCCACCACCTCTCATTCCAAACATGGTGCTGGATGAAAGTGACCAGAGGCGTCCCGTGGGCGTGAGCCCTTTGGCCCGAATGACAGGAAGAAAGAGATGGAGACAGTGGTCAGAGGAGTTCAGGGCAGACCCGCAACCGGGATACCGGGACATCCTGCCATCTCTGAGAAGCCTGCAAAAGCAGGGGTCTGTCCGTCTTTCTCACACCCCCTCCTCCTGCAGCCTCCGCCCAACTCACACAGCCTCCTTCTTGGATTATTGCCCTTGATCAAACGGCAGTCCCTTCACCCTGGAAGCTACACTCTCTGTCCCCACACCGTGGGGCAGACCTCCACAACGCCTGGCGGTGGGGCGGGGGGGGGGGGTGGTGGTGGGTGGCAACAAAAGCCTGACCCCTTACCCCCAACGCCGGGAGCAGTTTATGCTCAGAGCGTCCCTGGGGATCAGACTGAAGCTAACCTCCAACCAAGGATTCATTTTTGCACTTTACCCCCACTTTGTCCTGCTCTCCCCTCCCCCTTCTCCTGAGAGCACCCCCCAATATAACCCTTGAACAGGAATCTCTGTCCCAAGCTCTGCTGCCAGGGGACCCAACTTAGCACAGAAACCGGGGGGCACAGTGTTACCCCAACCTGAGCACTGCTGCCGACAACACACCACCAGGCCAGGCCTGTACTCCGGACCCTCCCCGGCTCCCTATCACCCACGGCATCAAGTCCAGAGGTCTCTTCCTGACTTTGTCTACTGCCCACACCTTCGTCCAGCCCACTTAACCCCATCTTCTTCTTCCCCTGGCTTCAGCTTTCCTCTGGTTGGCTGGTTTCTTCCCTGCCCTGTTTGCACACATCGAAAGGAGCTCCATCTTCCCTCTTTTCTGGTTCCTGTCCTCCCCGCACCCTGCTGCTCCCTCAATGCCTCTCCATGAAGCCAGACCCGTCCTTCTCTGAGTAGCTGTGGCTTCCCCGTCAGTGGCTCATAGGTTGGTACGATGCTTCCCAGTGCGGGGTGACATCTCTGATGATATGACAAGTCTTTGGGGCCTAAGGACTCAATATGCGGAGAGAGGAATTACCAAATTCTCTCTCTCTCTCTTTTTTTAAAAACATTTTATTTATTTATCTTTAGAAGGGAAGGGAAGGAGAGAGGGAGAGAGGGAAAGAAACATCAATGTGTGGTTGCCTCTCGTGCGTCCCTTGCTGGGAACTGGCCTGCAACCCAGGCATGTACCCTGACTGGGAATCGAACCACGAACCTTTGGTTCACAGGCCTGTGCTCAATCCACTGAGCTACACCAGCCAGGGCTCTCTTTCTTAACAGAGTAAGGAGAAACCTTAACCCTGATTCTAGCCCTAACCCTCAGTTTCAGTTTGGTTCTAAGTGCTTTTGTGGGGCAGCACCCAACACTTCCCAGCGTCCGCTGCCACCAGCACCACCACCATCAGCAGTGACAACAGGCTGGCAGCCCCCACATTTAACTGCCATTTAGTAATATTAACTTGGTTTTTGTCGCACTGACTTTCGAGGCTCCTTTTTATAACTGTGGATAATGAGCTTTCCATCTTCGGCAATGCTTTGACGTTTCCTTCCCAAAACAATAGATTTAATGAACTAAAATGAGTGACACACAGAGAATGTTGAGCGCGCAGGTTTGGGGCAGGTGAGCCCTGTCTGCAATGGGTGCACTGATTCATGGGTACTGTCTGCCAACTCTTAGAGGGTCAGGGTATTTTCCTATTCATTCACTTTTCCCTCAGTGCTCTTATATGATTTTTACCATATATTTTTATTAGCTACATCAGCAAACATGCATCTGGGCACTGAAGAAATTGTCAATAAATTCTTACAATTGACTGATGGATTAATTGACAGCTACAGTTTAGGTGTGGACTCTTCCCCAGGCACTGCAATAGGCAATGCGGTTAAGAGAGGAATGTGATGTGGTCCCAGCCCTAAAGGAAGTTTCTGTAGTATAGTCTATAGTCGTGAGAGAAAGGGAAGGGGACACTAATAAGGGAGTGGCTAATTCTCCCGCAGGCAAAGGGCGAGGCCAATGAATGGATAGGGTGGGTTCTCTGGGTCTTTAAATATACACAGATGGACCCCAAGGTGCCTAGAGGAGGGGACAAGTGGCCGGGACAGTGTTTCTTGCAGAGGAGACATCAGTGATTCTGGATGTTTGGAGGCTGGTGTTGGGCTGGGGGCATGTGGGAAGGAGAGAGGTACTCGGTGTGGGGGAGCAGGCTCCCAGGGAGGGTGGGAGGTCCGATGCCTGAGCTGAGGTGTCTGGCTTTCACCTGGTGGTGGTGAGGCCTTGAGAAGTTTTACAAATGGGGTTCACCGCTGCTCAGATTGTTGGGGTGAGTAAGACCGTCCCGGGGGCCACATGAGCAGTGAGTAGTCCTAGAGGTGCAAAGGCCAGCGAGGGGGAGAAAGATAATGAGACCCCGAGAGGCAGTGACAGGGAGGCGGAGAGGAGGCCGCTGATTTGGGACACCATCATTCTCCTTTCCCCTGCCTCCCTGTACAAATCACTGAGAATCTAAGCGAGAGGAAGATGCAGGTCATAAAGCAGGCGCTGCTTCCTGGGCGTGGCACTGCCACGGTCTGCCTGCATTGGACATGTGTGCTTTCCCTCTCACACCTGTTCAGTCCTCAATTGCCACCTCCTGCTCCTGCCAGACCTCTAGGAAACGGATGGCTACCTCTAATGCCATTCGCACTTTTCTCCATCCCCTGCGGAGTCAGGAAAATCACATTCCCCAAGGAACTGGAGCAGAGCAACGGCCTCCTTCTCCTGGCCCCACAGGCTGGCTGGCTGGCGCCTCACTCGTGAGAGGTGCCCAGCCGCCCTGGCGCTCCTCATGCCCGCTTGCCCACCAGGCCGGTCCCTGCCTTTGTAGTTGCCTCACGTCAAGACCCATCAGCCTAAGAGACTATTAGTGAGGATGGGAAGAGACAGAGCAGAGAGGAAAGCACCACAGTAAGATAACACAGATCAATAGTGCAGCCAAACAGAGCTGGCGGTGCTGAAAGCAATTCACGGGCTGTCAGCTTCTCAACAGACACGAGGCTGCTGATAACCCCAGATGGACCTGGAAGGGGAGAGGCGGACTGAGAGCCAGGGCAGCGCAGCAAGGAAAAGCAACACAGAGGCGTTACCCAGCCAAAACTCATCCTCCAGGTTCCCGAAGCCAACTTGGTACTCCGCCCACTTCTGGAAGAAGTCGGTTTGGCCATTCTGCCTTCTCTGGAACACCTGCCAAGAGATGGGGAAAATAATGGGACACCGAGAAAAGGAACTCTTGGGAGTAAACTTGCTGTCGCTGAGTTTTATATCTGCAAGGATGGCGAAGCTCAGATGAGGAACACTGCTGTGCAGAGCTGGGTGTTTGCAGAGCCATGTTCATAGGAGACCCCCAGCACCTCTGTTGAGGATCAGAGGCCCGATGAACAGGCCTGGGTGGGATGTTGACACTCACTTGCACCCCTGCAATGTAGAATGGATTCAGGGACACATTGAGCCCCCAAATCGTCAGGGAAAATCGGCTTGGCTCTCAGATTCTTTTTGTACCAGGGAGTGCAGCAGAAAGCATTTCTCGCCCAAAGAGCAGGACCAACTTCAAATCAGCCAGTCCCTGTCATCATCCCAACGCAGGCAAAGCAATTGCATATCATTCATTTTCCGAGCTGTTTAAGTGCTAATTTCATCTAACCTCCGCTACATCAGCCTTGGCTTCAATTTTCCAATTATGCTTTACAAAGGAGGCAGAAATACGTCAGAAACAAAAAAGGAAACATCTCCCAAGGGTAGCTGTTAGGAGCACTGCCACCATTTCCCTCCATTCAAAACCTTGTTTCCATCCGCACCCACCCAGCTAACGCTGGACCGCGTTCGGGCCAGGCTGCAGGAGCCCTGTCCGCCTCGTGGGCTGCACTGATGTGTGGGGACAATTGTGAGGCCAGCCTTCTCTTTTCTCTGTTCTGAAGGGTCAGACATGGAAGAGGATACTCACAGGAAGTGGTGTTTCTCCTTTCCTAGCAATTGATGCCCCCTGAAGACTGTGACATTCTGGGGAAGAACCAGAGAGTCCAGGGAAGGACGGGGACCAGGGTGGCCTTTGTAACTAAAGCTGACGACCCTTGTTTGGTCCCCCACAGGCAGTCATCATACAGACTCAGCTCCTGCTTCTTCACTGGAGCCACAGTTTCTAGCAGGCAAGACCCGGGCCTGTCTGAGCCACTGGTCCCTGTCCCTGCATGAGCAACTGCCATCGCAGAAGGAACCCCCTCCCTGGACAGGCCATGGCAGCCTCCATTTGTTGTTCCTCTCTCTGCCCCGCCAAAACCTGTGATTGGGCTGCTGAGAAGGAGCCCTGAGGGAAATGAGGAGCTCCTTTAGGAGGGACACGCGGGGTAGGAGAGGGGTTGGACAGAGGATGGTGAAGCTGGGGTCCCCCAGCGCTGAGCCAGGTGGACTGGAATGTCAGGATTCTGCATGTGCGGGGGGCAGCGTGCACTCACAATCCAGCCGCCGCCGTCCGTGGCCATGTCGCAGTACACCTGCAGCTTCTGGCGGAGCTCTCCGCGGAGGAAGATGGTGTAGACCCCACTCAACGTGTCGCCATTCATCAAGTGCTGGGCACAGTCCTGCGGGTGTGGGAACACCCGGCCCCCTGCAGAGGAACAGAGGCCGTTTCCTGAAAGGATCCTTTCTCCCACTAGGCATAGTCCTTTGAACCAGAGAAGGGGCAGGGGTGTCCGACCTTTTGGTGTCTCTGGGCCACATTGGAAGAAGAAGAGTTGTCTTGGGCCACACATTAAATACATTGTGACACATAATAACAAGGAAAATCTCATGTTTTAAGTAAATGTATGATTTTGTGTTGGGCTGCATTCACAGCCATGCTGCGCTGCATGCGGCCCACTGGCCGCAGGTTGGACACTCCTGAGGGCCTCGTGGTGCCTCATGAGGAGCTGTGAGACATCCACTCTGGACCTCCCACACTGTGCGGGGACCCCGCCTCACCCTGCATCCCCCCTGTCCAGCGATGTGGATTAATCAGACAATACACAGTCTTACAGGATCTGAGGACCAAGGAGCTGGGTTCAAGGTCTGCCTCTTCCACTTACCTGGTTAGCTTAGGCTAATGGTCTGACTTCCCTGGGCATCAGATTTCTCATCAATAAATGGGGATAATAAAAATACCCCTCCCCCCAAAAGGTGAAGATGTGTCAGTGCAGCTAGTGACTGTCACTCAGGCGATGATGACAGGGCAGGCCCACAATGCATCACTGTAGGGCCCACCTTTCCAAAGGATGGGAGGCACCAAAGCACAGATTTCGGCCCTCCTCACAGCGGCCAAGGAGGGATGCCCAGATAAGCTCAGCATGAGCAAGAAGATGGGTATCTATTCCTCATGCAAAATAATCTCCTGATTGGACTAAACAATCAAATGTCCATGCTTTACAGTTCAGTGGAAGTTTAAAGAGAGGGCAGGGGGAATAAATTGCTGCTCATCTTTCAGTGAGAACAGCCCAATTTGTACAACAATATCTAATTAGCTGAAAGCGAAGCTTAAATCATGTGTCTTGAAGAGTTTAGCTTCAGGGCACATTTTAATGCTTAGCAGGCAGGCGGAGGAGCAGGAGGAGCAGAGATCCCAGCGGCGGGCTCTGCGAACTGCGGGAGCTGATAGAGCGAGTGAAAGGCGGGGTTCTTGAGTGAGCAACTGAGATTCGGGGGCCCAGAAAATAGAACAGTGGGGCTGATGTGCTTCTGCAGCCATGGCCTTCAGAGCAGAGGCAGGAAGAGGCAAAGTGTAGACCTCATGGGCCAGTCACTGCAGTGTCCCCTGTGTACTGCAGGGTGTGACAGCTGGCCCCTGGTGGGTCACAGCAAATGACAGCATGATGCCACACAAGGAAGGAGATGGAACAATATTGCTGAAGGCCCAGGCCATTTGAACACCTGTCACGGACCATTAGTGAAGCATCCTGTGTTGGGAAGAGGTCGTTGGGGTCCCACAGACTTTACACAAGGCCCCTTTGGAGATGAGTTAACACCACAAGCACAGGACTGTCCTTCAGTTCTGCCACACCAGGGTCAAGGGTGGCTGCCAGTGAAGGTGGTGTGGAACAAAGGTACCGCCCACTTCTGCAATGGCCACGCCAGGAAATAACAGTGCATTTCTATGGAATTTGTACTTGACAAAGTGCATTTTTATCTTCATTTAATCTTTGCAAGAAACTTGAGGGGAAGGCAGATTGTTATAAATCAAAAGCTTATTTTACAGAGGAAAAGACTGCACTCAGAAAGATCACATGACGTCCTCTGTCACGTGAACTTGAGTTTCCAACTTCTAGTCAAGTGCTCTCCACATTCTGCTGAGAGAAAGAATAGAACACGCTGCAGTTGACTGATCGACCTCTGTCCCTGTGGCAAAGGAGGAATTAATGTCTATGTCTAAAGTGTAAGCACATTAAACCCCAAAGGCCAAAGTGACCTAAAAAAAGTCCTACATTCAAATTAAATATCTTTACCACCCAAACGGAAAACCGATTTTCTGAATAGCTGCAGAAATGCTCTTAACTCTCATCGGCAGCTTGTCCTCGAGCTCATTAGTGTATGCCGTCCCACCTGTGCCTAGGGGTCACAATTATATTACGGGGACAGCTGCCAGAGAGCTCCTTCCTCTCTCCCTGTTGCTTGGGGACACCCTGATTATTTCCCTTTTTCCGGGTCATTCTCCACCTCGTCTCTGGAGCAACCAGCCTTCTCTCACCAGATTTCTCATTTTCAAGATGCAGCACTAAATGTTCTTGGTCTCCAGCTCACTCCTACCTTATGCACCAATAGCCCCCTCTCCTGAATCAACTTAGCTTCTTAAAGGAGCCAGAACCCCATATTTCTTCCCAGTACCCAATGCATGTATCCCTGGTCATCTTCTCTCAAACCTTAAAACGGCAGCCTCGTACAAATACACATATGAAACTAAACCAAGCCAGAGTAAGTAAATCAATGATCTTATACAGGCTACTCCACATCGGTCGTATAGATTATTTAATAGTTATGAATACTTTTAAAAGGCTCAAATGCATCAGCTACTTTAAAGGTAGATGACCAGAAACAAATATAATAACCTGAGATGACTTGCCCCGGAGAAGACAAGTTCTTAAACATGTGAACGACTGTCATATAAAAGAAGAATTCCTTCTTTTATTTTTAAAGTCAGAAAAGGAGAACACTATCAACTTATGAGTGAAGTGCGGTCCAAGCAGTGTGGGTGGGAGGAAGGTCCCAGGCTGCACCACGTGAGGGGAGGGCCTGAGTTGGGCAGGTTGGAGGTGGCGCCCAGCCAACGTGTGAGGGGCTGGTGCCTGGTTGCTGGGAGCACTTGCCTCACCTGTGACAAACTGCAAGCGCACCTGGTTGCTTAGAGATGCCCCTCACTGTCATTTAGTCAGCGGCCCTGCTGGAAAGCCAGCCAACGAGCATTTTGTTTGTGCAGAATATCAGGAGCATCAGCCTGGGGTTTCTACCTCCTGGGAGCTAGGAAAAGACAGGTTTGTCATGAAACCCCTCCAAGCCAACCCTCCAATCCAACCCTCCAGCCTGCAAGGCTGCCAAAGGTGTGGCCTCCTTAATCAAATTATGATTCCTTTTCACCCGATGAGAGGAATCGGAGGTTCGTTAATTGTTGCCAAACTGGGGCCTTTATTTGAAATCAAATTCCTGGTTCTGTGGCAGAGCCGCTGAATGAGAATGTTGGGGGTGGGTCTCGGGTGCAGGATATCACCCAGGCTCCTCCGGTGAGCCTGCAGCCCCCCTGGACTGGAGCACCACTCTTCTCTGGTACAGTTCCCTCTCCTCAGAGAGGCCAAGGAGTGGCATTGGTGAGCGAGACTGCGCCCCCGAGAGGCCCGGCGGTCTGTTCTCTCTGCCTTCCCCCCTAGGGCCGTGTGGATAAAAAGAGAGTTTCTCTGTCCCTCCCTCCCTCCTTTCCTCTCCTTTCCCTTCCCTCTCTCTCTCCCACAGGTATGTCTTGAGTGGGCAGGTCCCAAGATTTATATTGGGGGGTCTGGGAAGGAGGAAATAAGAGCCTCTCTAGCTTTGAGCTGAAGCCTGGGGTGCCCGTTTTTACCATGAGGTTCTGCCTTGGCGACTGCTGGACTTTGGCTTAGCTGATAACACAGACAACCCCGATTCCCATTCTGCTGTGTTCTCTGTGTGCGTACTGTGGGTTCAGACATTTTTAGGGAACTGTCAGGGTGGATTCAGGCATCCCTGGGTCTCGGGATGCCCTGCCATCTAGCGCCATCAGAAACTCACATTTAACCCTAGCACAGATCATCCCAGGGATTTTTCCCAAGGCAGAAGTTTCAGGGCCCAGAGCAACACTGGAAGCTTTTCTTCCTGTTGGTGAGACAGCCGTGGCCTGGCCCACAAAGAGACTTTTTTTCCCTTAAGCACAGGCTGTGTTGATTACCAAGTTAAGAGGAAAGCAATGCCAAGTGATCGGGACACTGGATGGCTCCTGGTTAAAGTGTTTCAAGATGTAATTGTGAGATCAATAAGACCAGGCCACTTTCCGGAAGAATTGCTCAGAAATTGGTTTGTGTTGGGGATCTGAAGGCTGAAAGCCGAGTGGAGTGAGGGGAGTTACGTGACTCCGGAATCAGAGGGCTGCCAGGCACTGGGAGTGAGGGAAGAGACCTTTCCTGTCCCTGCCCTGCCTCTGCCTCGTGCTGTGTTCCTGGGCAGTTTTTAAAATGGCCCGAGCTAGTGGCTTTGGGGAGGCTGTGCATGGCCCACCCTTACGGCCTCAGCATCAGGACCGGAACTGAGATGGCAGCGTTTCTCCCTGGGAGCAGACTCAGGACAGCCAGGTGCGCTGCTGTGCAGACGCACGGGTGGCCACCTCCGGTCTCCAGAATTCAGATTTGTTTCCCCAGAAGTGGGTTTGTGGTTGGCAGGTTTGTGGGGAGGACAAAGTTACCTGTTCGGCCCACATGGGCTGTCAAACCTACCACCATAGCCACCTTGACAGCATCTTCTAATGCAATTACCTATTTATTCTTTTATGTATTCATTCAACAAACACATAGGAAGTGTCTGTGGGTTCTAAATACTGGGCTAAGCAAGAGGTGGGAATGAATATACTCTTTTAGGTTGCTTACACTGTGCTGGGAGGCACAAACATAATCCTAAATTCTCTGTGTTCTGGAAGACAGACGGACACCAGAAGCTGTCAAAACATGGAAGCGAGCATGTGGAGAGCCTGGGGCTGCTGAGGGGTGGTTGAGTGGGGGCGGGAAGGCCTGGGGTGGGACAGGGATTGGCAGTTGCTAATCAGAAAGGGCTGCTTCTTTTAGGAACTGACACAGAAGTGAGCCACGCATTGGTGGGGAAGGGTGTTTCTGGCACACGGAAAAGCACAGCCTGTTTGGGGAAACAGCAGCGCTGGCCAGGAGACAATGAGAGACGGTTGTGTGGGTGAGGGAGAGCCTTGGGGAGGTAGACGGGGGCGGGGCCGCACCACTTAAAGAGCTGAACTTTATCCTGAAGGCAACAGGCTGAAGAATCCCAGGGTGGACTTCAAGCTGCAGTTTTTAGAAAGATTGTCCTCATTGTGGTGCAGAGAATGGTTCAGGTGGGGGCGAGGCTGGGGGTATGACTCATATAGGAGATGGAAGTCATGGAATCCAAGAGGAGAGGTGGCAACAGACTTTGAGGAGGTGACGGAACAGAGAATCAACTGCGCAATGGATGGCTTGGAGGTCGTCGTCGTCAGTGGAGTGGCCGAGGAAGGTCTGCAGGCTTTGCAGACACCCTGCCTTCGGCCCACTGGGCCCCCAGGGCTGCCCTTTGAAGGTCAGCTGCAGGCGCCCTAACAGCACAGACAGTCTGTCGCACTGGCCTTGGCTTCCCTTAGGTCAGGAGACCCAATTCTGCAGCCCGATAGTTGATCACAGATTGGCAGCTGCCAGCTTGGCCTCTCTCTGTGGCCGGGAGAGGGCTGGGCCGTGGTAATGCCACCTGCCTGGTCTCTCCCTGCCACGCTGGCCCTCCTTGCTTCCACCCTCCATGTTTTAACCAGAGTGATCTTTTTAGAACATAAACGTGACCTGCATCTCTCACTTGCCAACAAGCTTCCAATGGCTTCTCCAAAGCAATGGCTCCAGCTGAAATGGCTTCTTTTAATTAAAATAAAATCCAAAATCCTCACCACGGCCTATCTACCATGCCCTGCATGCTCTGGCTCAGCTTAGTACTCCCTTCCCTTTCTTACGGACTTTCCTCGAAACTTCTGAACGTGCCAAACTCACTCCTCCCTCTGCACGCAGTCATTACACGTCCCTAGGCTTGAATGCCTTTCTGCATCTGCTTCTCTCTCGTCTTTTACATCCTGGCTCAAGTGCCTCAGCTCAGAGAGGCCTTTCCTCAGCACTCTCGTGGAGGCCAGGGCCTGGGGGTGGGGCAAGGAAGTGGCAAGTGACAGTCAGGAAAACCTTCCTCCTGGAGGAGCCATCCTCTTCCATTACTCTGGCCCTATTTCATTACTCTGTTTATTTGTATGGTATCGTTCCTCCTTCTGTCTGTTCCCCAGCCTCATGCTCTTGAGCGTGAGCTTCATGAGGGCAGTCGCTGGCTGACCTTGCTCTTCACTCTAGCCCAGCACTTAGCTCAGTGATCCACCCACAGCAGAGGCTCAGTAAATGTCTGTTGAACGTGTGACACCACGTGAATTCTATGATCCCTTCTGTGACAATGAAAAGGGAAACGAAAGGTAGATTTTCTGAAAACAATGGGACAGCACAACTGAAAATGGGCCAGGTCAAATTCTGTACGTAGTGACATAAAGGCAGATGGCATTGCTGGTTGACAAAATTCAGTGCTCTCCCAACAGAGGGACCACACATCTCTGTCCCACTGAATAGTGCAAACAACTCTAAGTGAATTCCATGAGATGGACCAGTTCCTTGAAAATCACCCCCTACTAAGTCACCCAAGATGGAACGGATAACCTGACTAGTATTGTAACTATTAACCGATAACTATGCGGATTCGCATGACCCATTGTCTGTTGTCCCAGAACCCAGGGTTGGGCAATTCTCATTAATTTTCACAACCCCCCAAACTGAAGCTTGCGTTAGAGCAGGCTCCCGGAGTTTCCCGAGAACACCCCAGAGAGCAGCTCAGCCTGGCTGTGGGAGCCCAGGGACCTCAGCAAAGGCAACAAAGAAAACTTCTCATTACCCATCTCTGGGAACCTCCGCAAATGATTGTCTTCGCTTAACCTCAAGGTCAAGACAACCTATTTTATAGTGTTTGCTGTCTCTGAGGACAAGCGGTAGCGAGCGCCTTGTTTGCTTCTTGGAGTATTAAAAAAGACAATGAAATCTGCCTCTCGGAGGACCACCTCGCCAAGTCTCTGTTGCTCTGCGGGGAGTATTTGTTTTCTCATTTATATTCATGTCTCCAAAAGACAAGTAGACCTTGGATGAAATTTCAGGCGACAGTACATTATAAATAATGTATCCATATTTTTTCCCTTCCATACTACTTCCATTAAATTCTCCTCAGAGTCTTGTGCAAACACCAGAGACCAGAGGACAGGAAGCTATTAGCGATGATTGTAGGAACGAAATGGGCTTATGTTATAAGGCAGAAATGCAACCAGGGAAGGCATCTTGATCAAAGGGGGCTTTGTGGAAGACTGGCTTTCCTTTCCTTTTCTCTTTTCTGTCTTATTTTTAACACCTCAACTCTTTTCCAGTCTATTAAGTAGGCATCTGTTTGACATGAGTCTCCTCTTGGCCCACCCAGGACAAGATGAGGGTTTGTCAATGGATAAAGGCCATTCAGGGACCCAAGTGTCAGTTCTTTTTCCCATAAGACAAAGCGTAAAAAGTACTTAAAGTGATCAGCTGAGACGGGCCCATCTTCCGAATAGGATGATGCTAAGTGGGAAGCCCCTGTCAGTGAAGTCAGAATGGATGCTGGTTATGGGGCTAAAACTGGCCTCCAAATCCATCGGCCCTGGTGTGCCATCACAGAAGGTGCCCGGAGGTGTCAGGCAGACATGCGTCTAGAGATAAGGGACAGGCTCACAGCTGCCCCACACAGGTGCACAGCCACAGCCCAGAACCGGGGGGCAGGGGGAGAATTCAAGTCTGGACTGGGCGGTCCCGACAGTACGGAGGGCCCCTTGGGGACTGGCAGAACGGAATGCTAACAGCACCGACCCCAGAGCCAGAGCAGCTGGTCAGCTCCCAGCTCTCCTAAGAGCTGTGTGCCTTTGGGGGATCCGCTTCACCTCTCTGTGGCCCAATTTCCTGTTCATGGGGACATACCTCGGGGGCTGTCATGAGGATGACATTAGATCACACACTTGATGCTATTGGAACAGTACCTGTCACATAGCCCCCGAAGGTTATACATTAGTTCATTTCCTGCCACACACATCAGGACACTTTTAGCCCTTAGGAATGCTTGAATGAGGGAGGCAGGAGAGCCAGCTGCATTTAGAAGGAGAAGACCTTGGTTCAAGCTCGGACTCAGCTACTTACTAGCCAAGGGAGTCCTTTGATTTCCATGCACCTGTTCCCTCACCTGGGAAATGGGGCGAATGGGCCCTCCTCCCCTATTGTTGTCAGACCGTGTTGAGAACAGGAGACTGAAAAGTGCTTTGTGAGTGGAGGAGAGCCGCAGGGCTAACGGGGAGGGTGAATCTGTCATCACCGGTGGCAGAAGGGAGGGGGAAGGGTAAAGTCTGCTGGAAAAACTCCTGCCAGAAATCTGAACGGGAGCCTGAGGTCCCCACTTGGTGCGTTTAGCTAGGCCAGATGGGCCTGGGGCTGGTGTGGGTAGTAAGCAGGGATCGGGAGGGGCTGAGGCAGGAGTGCAGGAAATAATTATTTCCCTTCGCAGAAAAGAGGCAATTGAGTTTCTTTGGTGGCCACCTCCCTAGCCACATGTCAGCAGAGGCTGCCGAGGAGACAAATGTCTCGCAGGGCGGGAGGAGGTGGTGAGTCTCTCACCCGTGGTGAAGGCAGTGGAGGTGACGCTGCTCCTCTGGGCATCCTGGGCTGCCTGCAGGAGGACAGTGTAGTCGGTGCTCTCAGACAGGCCCTCCAGTCGGATCCATGTGTCCTCTGCGTCCACAATCAGCTCCTGCAGAGTGAGGGGGTGGGGAGGAGGGAGATGGGAGGGCAGGACCGGCCCGCAATGAGGGGCACGGGGAGGGGAAGTCCCATCCCGTGGCCAGTGAGGTCAGTGTTGCAGTGGCCACTGCCATCCTCTCCATCCACAATGAGGAGAAAACTGAGCTAGTAAGCAGAGAGGACGGCTCCTATCAGCCAGAGGCACGCTGGGATGAAGGTGGGCACCTGGACTATCGGACCCAGTGCCTTTTAGGTTGCACTGGGTCTCCTAGAACCCTCGGCCTCCCTGCTGCACAGGCAGCAGACTTGCTCGGCTCCAGTCTGAATCTGTGCTGCACACTCAGCTTCTCCGTATGATTCCACTGCTGACCAAAGTTTGACGTCCCGTGCTCTGGACGGGCGTTTCAGCTGATGCTATAAAACAGAGGTTTGCCGTCTCTTTGCAATAGGCTACAGACATGCAGCCTTTCTAATGCTCATCAAGGGGCATAAAAGGCTGCTGAATTTGGTGTGCAGTTCACGCTTGCTTGGCCCTGCCAGTAAAACCCCTTCCAGTACCACGTACTTACAGAAGCCTGGGAGTTTCCAGTGTGCTTTGCACTATTATGTTGGAAGCACCCACCACTGAGTAAGGATGCAGGGGTAGTAGACACCCCCACTGTCTAGAGAAGAAGTGAAGGCTTGGAGAGGGTTGGCAGTTTGCCTTTGTATAGAGTGGGGGCTGGCACCCGAGTCTCGGACTTGCAGACTGGGGCTAATTCCTGAACAGTGTGCTGTGTATTTGTAGTGGAAAACCTAGTTGGCTCCCTGTGGGTCGCTTGATAGAAATGTCCTTCCCCTCCACAGAAAACTCACCTTGCGGCTTCCATCGGTGGATTTGTAGGTCAAGACGTAGTTCTCAATCTCTGCTCTGGGAGGCTGCCAGGAGATCAGGGCACTTTGTAAGGTGACTTCGCTGGCTGTCAGGTTTGCGGGAGGGTCCAGGACTGCAGAGAGGAGGAAATGCCAGGAGCGCCTGCCCCTCCAGCTCCTCCCTGTTTGATTCCAAGCCCGAGTATCTCTTGGCCCACCTATGTGGCCTCGGGGCTGCTCACATGTTGGCCCCAGTCCTAGCTGGGACAGACGCAGAGGGCACTCCCAGTTACAAGATAATCCTTTGGGGTCATAAGCATCCGGTCAGTGATTCCCTACTCGACTCACCTGGGCCGCTGGGCCTTGGGGTGACATCTTCCAATCTGACCCTCTGTCTGGATTCATGACCTTGCTACACTTGCATGTCTGTGAGTTCACTCTAGAACTTTTAACAGTCTCATAGCTGTACCTTTGTCTACCACTCTCCTAGCGTGGCTGTGGCTGTATCCAGCAGCTCTCTTCCCCATATCAAGCCCCTTAATGTCCATCAGACTCTCTGGGCCAGAGGCATTTCAGGGCTGGCCTCTCTTGGCCTTGCTCTGCTGCTGTCCCCAGACCCAGGATAAGAGCAGAAAACACATGTGTCTCCGGGCCAGGGCTGCTGCTGACTTCCACTGGCATTTGGTCTGTGGTCAACTAAAGTATGAACGGCTCCTAGCTGCCTTGTCCCAAACCGGGGGAGGCTGTAATCCAGTCCGCCGCATGGGAAACAAGCATTGTCAGGGTCTGCACAAGCCTCCAGGGATGCCGGGGGTGGGGTTGACTGCATGTGTACTCACGCGTAGAGAAGTTGGTGCTGACGGTGCCGCTGGTGAGGGGCCCGCTGGTGGCGTGCATGCTGACGGTGTAGTGGGTGCTGGGGAGCAGATCCGTCAGCTGGAATTCCTCATTGACCCCATCCACCAGGATGGTCTCTCCGGCGACTGAAATCAGACAGGCACGAATGAGGATTGAATAAAGAGAGATTTCCCAAATCCCAACACATTTCACAAGGAGTCAGTATGGGAGAGTTTTGGAGGAAAAATCATTTAGAGGTTATTTAGTTCATCCTTTTATTCCCTGCATGGATCCCCTCTTGCTTATGCATCTCAAAGATGCAGATGGTGTTTTGCATCTTCATTAAGAAAAATATTCCTTATTTAGAAGCTGATTTGTCTTTGTTGTAACTTCTACTCAGGTGTCTAGAGTTACAAAGAAGAAGCCAAATCCTTCGTCCACATGAGCCCTTCTCCCCTCCTCTCCCGATCAAGCCCTCTTTTCTCTGGACTGAGAAAATTGAGTCCCTAGCCCTCAGGATGTCTATGAGATGGTTCTAAAATGGTCACAATCCTGGCCTCCTTTCCCCAGATGGGTAGCAGTTCATCAGTGTCCCTGCTAAAATGCAAAACTCATAAGAGAATGGAGAACAATAGCTGAGAGGTACTGACCAACGAAACAAACAGCATCAACCTTCGCTTTTATTCCTGCCAGTTACGTCAATCCATTCCGGAGACAGTCATGTGATGTTACAAGCAAAGATTATTACCAATCAAAGACCTTATTTATAACTACCTCCAACCCAACCTTGTGTAGTGGGTTTTGTGAGTTTACTACTATCAGTTTTCGCCTTGATGTTTGAGATTTGGACCGCTGTTTCAGTACATGAAAATACGCTTGAGTTTGGGTTCTACTGATCACAGTTTTATTTTATAAAAACAAAATAAATTTTTATAAATTTGGTAAGCATGTCTTCTCTGCACCCATTCAAGCTGTTGATAAAAGTGTTCATTAGGCCGGGGCCAAGCCCTGCCCTGTGCAATCAGAATTCTCCTGAGTCGTTCGACGTTTAACAAAGTGCTTCTTCAGACTAGGTAGGTAAGACCTGAGGTGTCCCATTTCCTGTGAGGCAGAGAACAGCATGCAAATAAGTTCAAATCTAAACCAACCCTCTGGAAGTGCACATATAAAGCAACATCCTGCTCCCAGTCGACGCTGCAGCCGCACCAACTGTGGCAGCTCCAGCTCCTCCTGCTCCCTCACATCTCTGCAAATGCGTGCAGGCTGCTCTTTGCCTTGGAATCCTCCTTTTTCTCCTGTCTATCTTTCTCTAAGATACACTGTGGTCCCACAGATGTGGCCCAAGGTGTTTCACGCTGGCCTGTGTTGTGACACTGCCCATACTGAGAACCCTTGTCTGCGTCATCACTAGGTGTGAGCTCTGCGACTCCGTGCATTTTGTCTCTGAATCCTGTTAGCTTAGTGGAGTAGATGGCACGTGGAATGGCGTTGGAAGGAGTCGTTGAATGAATGAGAGAACTGCGGTGATGGAGCTGTGTGCTTGTGCACCTGTGAGCAGGTGCATCTGACTGCCTCCGGGGAACAGCGGCAGCTTTGACAGAGGAGGTGGTGTTGAAGCTGAGACCTGAGGGGTGGGTTTACAAGGCAGACAAGAGGGGAGAGAATTTCCTGGCAGGGAAAGCAGCCCGTGCAAATGCATGGTGGCTTGAGAAGGGATGGTGAGGGGTAAGAAGTGCAGGATTGTGATAGGCAAGGAGGCATGGGAGGAGTCGGTGTGGACTGTGTGTGTGTATGGAGGGGTTAGGATGTAGCCACGGGAATGGTTCATTCTCTGAGGAGGGGCATCCAATCAGCTACAGTTCTATGTAGCTCCAAATACGACCCACCGTGTAGTTTTACATCTAAGTGATAAGTGGATTTTTCTAATGCCTTGCTGAACGTGTTAGAAGATTTGTAAAAAAACAAAACCAACAAAAAACAAGGATGTAAAGAACCTGTATTTTGCCATGTATCATGCACTCTGATGTGTAGTGGGCACCCACGGTTTTGTGCATTATACATGGGATTATTACACCCATTATTATATCCATGGCATGTAATCATTATACCCATGTAGAATGTGCATGCTTACAATCTGGGCAAAAAGTGTGCATTATACCCGGCAAAATACAGTTGTTTGGGGGGAACTTATTCTCAGGGAGCCTGTGCTAATGTGGAGTCATAATTAGTTCTTTTTCCCATTTGTTGAATAGTCTGTTTTGGTTTTTACTTTCCCAGGTTTTGACAATCAGTCTATCTCTTCGCAGCTCACAGAACTGGCTTTCTCTTAATTTTTAAAAAGTTTATTTTATTTATTATTTTTAATTGAATCTATTAGGGTGACATTGGTTTATCAAATCATATAGGTTTTGGGTGTACAGTTCTATAACACATCATCTGTACCAGGTGCCTGCAGACACCCACCTGCGAAGCGTGTGAGAACAATGACGTAGCTCTCCACATCGCCCCCTGGGGCCCTCCACCGCAGCAGGGCTTCCGTCGGAGTGATGTTGGTGGCGATCAGATCCTCAGGGTTGTCCATGGCTGAGACAGGATAGGGGAATATCAGGTAGAGGAAGGGGCGACTGCAGGCCGGAAGTGCAGTGGCTGGTCCCCTGCAGTCCCACCCGCGGCGTCTCCCAGAGTTTCACCCATGACACACGTCTGCTGCTGTGCCGTACAAAACAAGGGGGTGAGCGGAGACTGCTTTCTTTTCTCCCCTCCTGATTCCAGAGGCCCCTTCCTCTCCTCCCGATCTTCCTTCCTCTCAAGTACGCAGTTCTCCCAGACCTTTCTTTTAATTAATTCAGGTGCTGTCAGGCACTGTGGGGGATTCTAAGGCATGGCCATGTGTCTCAGGCACTTCAAGCTAGATGGAAAAACTAAGAACATATGGAGACTGTTCTAATTCATTAGTGAATGGGAGAATATGCACCTCAGGCTATTTGTGCTTTCACAGATGCAAGGGGTTGGTCTTGTGACCCCTTTGAGCATGGAGTCAGCTCCACGCAGCCCCTAACTTAGAAGGTCCTTGTGCGATGGCCAGATGGGGACTCAGGCTGCCTCTGACATCCCACCGGCTACTGCATCCCTGCTTTCCTGCTCACCGAGTCCTGGTACCTTCCTGTGACACAGAGAGGCAAGGGCACTCTTTCCAGGCTCAAGGCCAAGAATGCTGTCGGGAGAACCGTCCGCTTGTCACAGGACCACGGTCCTATTCTAACTGCCTCCCTCCCATGAACTTGGGACTCATTTTAGCAATGGATGTTATTACAATGGTTTGGGTACCAGCTCCAACTCAATGCCACGTAATAGACTTCCGTGGACCGAGGGGTGCCGTAGGCCTGGCCCTGTTCTGTAATGGAAGGCTTTTACTGCTTGCCTATGTCCCTATTTCAAAGCCACAGCAAGAAAATATCTTTATAATTTTAACGTCTGAATTGTGTCAATCATATCTGCCCTCAACCAATTTCTCAAATCCTCATAGTCTTTTATGAGAATTACTGATGAAAAGCCTTGTGAAACTGGATCAGCTTGGTATCTTTGAGCTTAAGCATGAGACCCCGAAGGAGTGCTGATTCCCAAAACTGTACAATCACAGACCTCATGCTAACACAGCGACAACAAATAGCAACAACATCAGACGTTTCTGGGAGCAATCGGGTTGTTGGAAGTTCGCCAAAATAGTGCCACCTGAACTTGAAGGAGGGCGGTTTGGGTTGATGTACTGTGGAGAGATACTTGCTGTTTTTGACCAAGATCCCAAGAAATGAGTTTTTTTTGAGCCAAGTTCCTGCTCTCTTTTACCTTGGGGGTAGGAGACTCTTGAAATCCATTTTATTGTTCTCAGTGAGAAATGCCTAATTCCTTTATCATGAATTTCTAAGACTTTCAGAAAGTGTAAGGGGGGGCTTCTGTTGCCTCACGGGGCATCATTAGGGTCAGTATTTCTCCGCACTTTAAGGGCCGCAGGTAATTTGATGGAAGGGGTAAGGCTGAACCAAAAACCTGGTGAGGATTTATGTAGCCATGGGCCTGGAAGGAGACTAGGGAAGATTTAATAGCCTGTGAGTATCTTTAGAGGAATAATTTTGAGTTTCTGAAGGGAGGTTTCTTTAGCCACGACTTTAAAGATGCTGTTTACCTCTGAGCTACCTCTGCATGGTGGGCTGGTTGAGGGGCCAGAGAAGGAGGGGCAGTGGAGCCCTCTCCTCAGGACTAGAAGGGGCTCCTTTCCCAGAGGAGGCCAGCACCTTCTTCCTCCATCCCTGGAGCACAAAGCAAGAACAAATGCAGCTCCTTGGTGGTCGTGGCCACATTCAATGAGAGGCTTCATGATCGCAAGGGTTGTTGCTGGAATAACAACCCCTTCCTTCGCTGAGGTGAAACTTCCTGCTCTGAATCATTTAAAAAATTAGAGGGGATGATTCAGACATCTGTTCTGAAATTCACTTCCATCATAGGTCTTTGACAGGTCACATTTCAGACGGAAGTTCCATGAAAATCCCTGACCTAGACCAGCACGACTCCTGGAGGGTTGGGGAGAGAGCACTGTCTGGGGAGAGAGGAGCTGCAAACTGCTGTGCATGACGCGGTGTGTCAGAGCCGTGCCCAGGAACGGCGCCCTGGGGCCCAGCACCAGCACCCTCTGTGTCGGCTGGAACACCCTCTCTCTGTGCCCCTTTGGTTTGTAGCAGGTCCTCAGTCAGGGCTCTGAGTTGGCCATGCCGGGGAGACACGCCTACCTGTGTGCACGGGAGTGCAGTGAGAGCCTACCCATGTGCACATAGTGCAGACGTGCCTCCCTGTGTGCACGAGAGTGCAGATGAGCCTACCTGTGTGTACGAGAGTGCAGACACGCTCACTCTCCTCCCTGCCCCGCACGCTGTTAAGGCTGATTTCGTACTCGGTCGCTGGGTACAGCTTGGTGACGGTGAATTCTGTTACAGTGTTAGGTACCACGGAGCTGTCCAGCCGCCCCACTGAGGAGGAACAGAAGCCACAATTAGCGTTAGAGGGAATCACATCGGCACAGCTCACGCTACAGTCTGCAGAGGAGCTCCTGGGAGCGCCGGGTCACGACACATGGATGAGTGTGAAGTTCAGAGCCCAGTGGGGACTGTGTCCTCCACCAAGGCCACGTGCACCACTAAGAACTGGCAGGATGCAAGCCAAGTCTGGCCAATTTCCTCTGACTCATAACTTGGCTGGAGTGGCAGAAACAGGGCCACCGTCACTGTGGTTCCCTCCAAGCCCCCACCTGGTTCAGCTGGGTCTTCAGGTGCCCGCCCCCCAACCCCACCCAGGGCCCTAGCCCTAGGCTTTACTCTTTCAGGAATGTGCACATGACCCTGGCTCCTGGCTCTACTTTTAGGGCTCTTTGTGCCTCACGACACTGCCTAGGTGACTGTGACCAGTTCCTCCTGCTGGCGAGGGGCCTGCTTTCTGGGTGAATGTAACGAGGCCTTTTACGACCCACCTGCGCTGGTTCTGATGGGATGTGCCACAGAGAGGAGGAAACAGGCAAGCAGGGGTGACGTCACCTGGGATGCGCTGCCTCTCCCACAACAACCCCTCCCAGCTCCAAACTCCATTCATCTTGGGGAAACCGAGTGGCCTCCTTACCTTGAGTTGGCCGATAGGACACTCGATAGTAATCAAAAGACGCGACAGGAGGGCTCCAGGAGACCACCACGGAGTCCTTGGTCACATTGCTGATTGTGATGTCTCTGGGGGGATCGATTCCTACAAGGGATCCGGTGGTTGTGGGAAAAGACAGAAAGCAGGTGTGAGAAAGGGATCCCTACCCCTGGAGTCACACAGACCAAGAGCCAGTGAGGTCCCAGGGGCAGAGGAGACCTTGCTTTGTGCGGGCACCCTGGACCCTGTGGTCTGGCTAAAGTCCCACCTACAACTCCGTAGGGAAGGTCCAAGCCACAGTCATGGAGGACAATTTAATGACATGAAGTCATGCTGGCAGGCTCTGTGCCTGTGCAGCAACTGTCACCTACCGACGGCCAGCTGGGCAGCTAACTTTAAGTCTATTGTGTGTTCTGTTTTGAACTAGGAGTAACATGGCCATTTCTCTTGGGCAAACCCAGCTCTGTCTCTCTGATATTTTTAGCTGCCTCTTTTGGTTCATTTGGAAGAACTGACTCTTGACTGGAGAGGGATTTCAGAGCATGAGTCCAGAGAAAGCCCACTTTCCTAGCCTGTATTTCATGTTTGCTGTGTACTTCATTCTTTCTGCGGGTGCTGGAGTGTCACAGGATGGAAACCAGGGCAGGGGTTAATCTGCTTGTCCGCTGCAAGTCCTGGTCAGGCTTCAGCAAACTGCCCCATGCTCGTGTCCTCGCCCGCCTGTGTGCTCATATTTGGGAGTGCGTTTGGGAATGATGAGATGAGCATGGGCCAATGCGTCTCACGGTGTCTGTGTTTTCCAAACAACATGCAAATATCCCTGGAACGGGGTTGAGTTCTCAGAGCGCCAGGTGCCCCACGGTTGAACGCAAGTCCGTGTGATTCTGGGGAAGCATCCTCAGCATCAGTGACCTCACTGAGCAGTTAAGAGCTGGCTCCCCAGCATAGAAACAGAGCTCCTCTTAGTGGGGAAGGGTTTCCTCTCGGGGACGAGCTCCTCCTGGGCTTTCTCCTGGGCTGGTGCAGGAGGACCTCTGGGCTGGCCCACCTACGCCCTGTCTCCTCAAGGCATTGGGTGCATCCTACCTTCTAAATGCCAGTTTCCCATCATGGGCATTTTGTGCAACTCTGGACGGAGTGGCTTTTCCACTGCAGCTCCCAGGCCCTCTTTGGCTGATTGAGGCAGGCTCCTTCCTACTCCATGGGTGTTTCACTGTGTATGTTCCATTGACTTGTCAAAGGCTACATGGGGACCCCTTCCCCACCTGCTGTCCAGCCCTGTGGCCTCACCTGTGGTGATGGAGCCCACGATGGGCTCAGAGGTCACGGTGCCATGGACTGCCACCAGGTTCACGATGTACTCAGTGGCCGGCTGCAGGCCCATCAGGACAGCGTGCCTCTTGGTGGCATCCAGGGAGACCTCTGTCATCTCATCCTCCTCATCCCGGGGGCTGTAGTTCAGAATGAGTCTGTCTGCCGGGGGGGATGGGTCACTCCAGGTGATGTTCACGCTGGAGGAGGTCACGTGAGAAAAGTGCAAATGCGAGATGGGGCGGAAGCCTGCAAGGCGGAGGAGAGGGGAGGTTCTAAAGCACAAGCAGGGGGCGGGGGCACTGAGGAGGACCCTCCCCTGCCCGACTCCCAGTTGAGCCAGAAGTCCTGCCTCCTCATACTCCAATCCTGTCCACTCTGCTTTCTTCAAGCCACACATTGTGAAATGAGCACCCTGGGAGGGTAACACCAACATTACCTCTGAGTTATTTATAATGCCAACCCTGGATTTAAAGCCTGTATCCTGGCAGGAGTTTAACATGATCCCATGGATCTTCTGAATGCCCCTGACTTAGTGCAGGTGCGGACAGATGGGCAGAACTAACCACTCCACCTGGGCTGTACAGAATCAGGCGCATACTGTCAGGCTTTGGGGGAGCTTTGCTCACCTCTCCCCTTTACCTCCAGCTGGTCCCTCTTGATGACTTATGAATTTCTCCTCTATCTGTTCTTCCTCAGCTCGCACTCCTCCTTTCTCTAAGTGACACAGGGCATGGGAAGAGTGGGCTGCCTTGGTGACCTGCTCCCATGGAGGTCCGTGGGTCCCCGAATCCAGCCGGGCTGCTGCTGCCCAGGTACCTGTGAAGGCGTCCACAGTGGACTCCAAGCTCTGCTGCCGACCCCTCTCGGCAGTGATCGAGATGATGTACTCTGCCCCGGGCTCCAGGTCGGTCAGTGTATGCGAGCTCCTGTCTCTGGGCACGGTGACCTCTGAGGCGATCCCCGAGGATGGGGTGAAGGTGATTCGGTAGTGGTCAATGGGGCCACTGGCCTTGGTCCAGATGAGGGAGATGGAGGTCTCCGAGGAGGCTGTCACCGTGAGGTCTCGAGGGCTGTCCAGGTCTGCGGATGAGCATACGGAGCCCCCTTACTGCCTGCTCTGTGTGACATCTAAGCTCTCAGCTGGCCTGCTGACCACAAGGATCAGCTCATCATTGCTGACACAACTCGCTCACATCTCGTTAAGCACCTTCCCTTTGAAAGGTGGCCGGGGGGCTTGGCAAACATGCGCAATCTGCAGAAAGGCTGCGGATTTTTGAGCTCTCCAAATTCATTGGCTTCCAGCCTTCCTCAGTAAGCCAATCGGGGCAGCTCAGGAGCCACAGGTAGGACTGTGCCATTCCTGGCAACAGCAGCCATCTCTGTTCCTCAGGTACAACCCAGGGCTTATACCTCAGGCACTAGAGTGACTTTGAAATTTACCCAGGACTTGGAAGTAAAATTGCTGCATCCAGAGTAGTAAAGGTCTGAAATGGACGTTTCCATTGCCTTCAGGTTTCATGGGTTGTTTCCATGCCTAGACCTTTGCCCCTCTGGCCTTTCTGAGGGCTTCTGTGGCACCCAGTGAGGGATAGTCCATTCTGCCTGCTGGGGGGTGGGTGGTCTAGGAGAAATATGACCCGCTCTGGTGCCCACTTGTTTGGGAGTTTCCACCTCTGCTCCAGGCAGCTCTAGGCCCCCCATCTACCATGGAGGGCTGTGCACAGCTGGATGGGGAAGGGGGTGGGGCTCCATCCTGGATGTCAGATGCCAGGGGTTAGACGCAGGGACTCAAAGCCTGCAGATGGATGCTGTTCCCCACTGTAAGCTGTCTCCCAGGGACCTGCGCTCTGGGGCACTGCCTTCCGAGCAGCCCTTGCCAGGACAAGCCTCCCGGCACCTCGGGACCACAGGGTCTCCTGGTCTTCCGCACCGATTCTCCTACTCACCCGTCCTGGCATTCATGGTGGCTGGTATGCTTTGCTGCAAGTTCATGACAGCAGATATTCCAACGCCGTACTCGGTGCCCGGCACCAGATCTGTCGGTAGGTGCAGAAACAGTCATTATTCTGAGTGTGTGTCAAGGGTGGAAAGGCTGAGGGGAGGGAAGTGTTCAGCTCTTGTGTTTAGTTCTTCCTGAATCCCCCCTGACTTTGCCTATCAGGAAACCCCAAGTTTACCGCTTAGGAAATCCATGCCCAGTCAGTGCAGGGCCTCCTTCTGCTGTTGGTATCCTTGGGGAGGCAGGGGCTCTCTTTGTCTGTGACCTTCAGAAGTATGCCCTCTTGTGGCTGGGGTTTCTGTGGTGCAGCCGGAGAAGGGACGCCTGGCCTGCACTGTGAATCGGGGGATGTGCAGTCTTACAGGGAATGTGTGGACATAGGCCTTTAAAGTGTGTCTCGGGTGTCGTATGTGAGGACCAAGCTGTACCTTTGCCAGATGCTGAGTGAGGCCCCCTGGGGTCTCTTTAAGAGAGTGACAGTGCATGGTCTTTCTGAGCACAGGGCTGTCACGAGGGCCCCACCCTCATGGCCTAGTCACTTCCCGAAGGGTCCATCTGCTAAATGAAGGAGGGCTGTAATGCCTGAGTTTGGGGGGGACACAAACATTCGGTCCATAACACGTGGCCTTCTCCCGATGTGTCTCTGCTCCCCACTTCTCCTAAAGATACCAGTCACAGCAGACTTAGGGCTCACCCTGACCCATTCATTATGACCCCACTTTAACTTGACTTCCTTTGTAAAGACCCCGATTTCAAGTAAGATCACATTCATAGGTCCCAGGGGACGTGGGTTTTGGGGGGACCCTTCAAACCAGTACACCCTCTTTTTATAAAAAAAAAAAAAACTAAGGCCAAGAGTAAGCCTGTGACCCACTGGAGATGACCCTCAGGCTTTGGGTTCAGGGCTTTTAGGAGGACGAAATATACCACCCCTCCCTGGAGCAGCTGTGAGGCCCTCAGCATCCCTGGGGTGTTGGGAATGATTCTGAGAAGAAAGGCACAGATGGGGCAAGGCTTCCTGAACCAACAGCCTAGTTGCAGGAGCACCGAGGGCAGTGGGGGCCGTGCACTGGCCTGTCCCCCGCCCGCCATGTGGACTCAGCTCGGGCTCTGCAGCCAGTGCTCCCACACTCGAGCACAGCAGGATCTCCCAAGCCTTCCTGAGCCAGCTTCCTGGCAGGAAAGCATCAGGACCAGTCTCTTCCCTCTCTCAACCCAGCCCCGCCTGCTTCCTAGCCCTCGGCTCTTCCTCTTCAGGGCCAGCACTAGTGGAGGTAAACTTTGAAGTTGGGAGAGTGTGAGGTCTGCCAAACTTCCGTTAGCATCCAGGCTCTAGCACGCCCCACCTGCGTCACTGTGACAACCTACTGTCTGTAGAAGGGGATGAATAATAGTCTCTGTCTCTAAGAGTCATTGTGAGGATGAAATGAACCGTGTGTCAAGTTCCGTGCCTGGCTCACCATGACAGTAGCCACTATCCTTGTTACCTTGCTCAGAGAACTATTCCAAGACATTGAGTCCTTTTCCCCATGTGTTCCCCAGGCAGGTACAGGTTGGCCCTCGGCACACCTGTTGTTGGTTTTCTGAGGCTTAGCCTGGTGGCTCTGACGAAACCAGTGGCTCGGGGAGGCCAGGTATCAGCGAGGAGCTGGCCCCTGGCAGGGCCGACGCCTGTCGCCAGACTGATGGGATGATTGAGGTGCCCAGACCTGTTCGAAGCACACATTCATCTCCGTCACGAGTCCCAGGCACATCCTTGGTTGGAGAAATTAGATTACCTTTGGGACATAAACTACTTTTCCCAGGCAACTGATTGAGACCTTCAATTGCCCATAATGAAGTAGAAATTCTGCGACATAGATGAAGGGTGACAGACTGAGGGAGTAAGACAGAAATTATATGGTGCCAAGAGGATCTAACATGCACTGTTTTCATCCAAGTTTTTTATTTATGAAGCTTAAATGAAATGCTCAATAATTTACAATGGAATCATCTTCTTCCAGAAAACCGTGGAGCAGAATTTCAAGTACCCGCTTCCCAGGCCTTCTGTCTGGGGAGTGGGGAAGTGGGACTCGCTTTATAGGTCTCTGCCTGCTGCTTTCCTTTGATTTTTAGCAGCTTTCTTCCCATGCTACAAGCAATTGGTGCTTTTTGCCGGCAGGTGAAATGCAGTTCCGCCGGGGAAGAAAACGTGTATCTGAGGCGAATGCAGTTCACTTCTGTATCGGCACGCAGAGGGCTCCGAGGGATTTCTCGTGCCTTCAGCATCTCACTGCTCTCTGTCAATGTTCCCTTCATCGCTCCTTCCAGCTCCTGCACGTGGGAGCGCAGAAATGGCTCTGTTCCCTCCCTCAGCGGTAGCTTAGAAAATGCACCCCAGAGGAAACCACCAGTCTCCATCTCTCATACCACCTCCTCTGCTCCGCTCAGAGGTCGGCGCTGTTCTCAGCTCTCTCGCTGCATGCCAATTCTTCTCTGAACTACAGCACACGGTGTGTTCCCTCACCAGAGGTTACTGAGAGGCTCCTTCATGCCCGGCACCAGGCTATGAACTCGGGATACCAGGGGGAGCTGAAGGGACAGCACCCTTGCCCTTAATGAGATTTCAAAAGCTGGCACTGAAGGAGAAAACTAATTATTCCTTGAACATCTATACTATGCCAAGCATGGAGCTGCATGCCACAGGTAGTCAGGAAAAATAATGAAGAAGCACCCTGTCTGGTGTGGCTCAGTGGGCTGGGCATTGTCTCACAAACGGAAAGGTTGTGGGTTTGGTTCCAGGTCAGGGCATGTGCCTGGGTGAAAGGACTGATCATGTTGGGGCGCTTTTGGGGGGCAACTGATCGATGTTTCTCTCTCTGTCTCTATCTTGCTTCTTCTCTTTCTGGAATTAATGGATATATCCTTGGATGAGAGTTTTTTTAAAAAATGAAAAATAGTGAAGAAGAAGAAAGGGAGGAATGGAAAGAGGGGTAAGAATAGGAGGGTTGCTGGGTGTCTGATGGTCAAGAATGCTGTTAGAGTCTGCAGTTCCTTAGAGAGCCACACCTGTTAGCCCCTTTCATGGTCCCGCAGCTCTGCTGGGAGGGCGCTACTGAGGGGCAAACAGAGGCCCCAGAGGTCCCTTCCTTGACCAAGGTCATGACACTCACATACAACAAAAAGATGGGGTTGGGACCCACATCCTTTGTTCTTTCTGGCCCATCACAGCACGGTCCCCCACCCCTGAAACTCTTCAGGCTAGAAGAGGGGAGTGGAGTAAGTGGACTGGAACTGGGGATCCATTTGGTGCTCCGCCAGGGGGCGCTAACTAAGACACCATTTTGGGAGTAGGGATGAGATCAGCACGGGCTGAAGTGGCCAGAGAAGGCTTTCTAGAGAAGGGATGAAATGAAAAAAGGAAGAGGGAAGCAGAAGTGGAGTTCTCTGGTGGTCAGGACAGGGTGTGGTGAGCGGCAGGAGCTAGCTAGTTCTCAGCTGCCATGCAAGGACCAAGGGCGATAAAGGCAGGACGACTGGTTTCCCCTGCTGGCAGGATGTAGTGGGAGCAGGAGCCAGAGAAACGGAGACTGCTGTCTCTCACCAGCAAAAGCAGGAGTGAGACACCTGGAGACTGCAGGCTTGGCTGGGTTCAGGGGGACATGCAGAAACGTGGACTCTTTCCATCTCTAGCCCCTGGCTCATCTCCCGAGCTCTGCGACACTCAAGCCTGCCAAACTGGGGTTGGGGGTCTGGTGGGCCCCTGTGCATTTGCTGGTCACGTGCCTTCAAAGGCAGGATGGATCCTGTCCCCCAAGGACTTCACAGCCATTCTTTTAGTTTCTAGAGACATTATGTTATTATATTGTTAGTTTTCACGTTGTTCTCCTCACTAGACTCTCTTAGGTCTTTGGGTCAAGGGATTCGATTTTTTTATATTTTAATTCCATATGCAGCATAGTGCAGAGAATGTGCATACACAGCGCAGAAAAGCCGGGGTGGCCTGGGCAGTGGCGGGGGTGGGGTGGGGCGGGGAGCGTCCGGAAGACTTCTTAGAAAGGGTATTGGACCTGGGTTGAAAGGATCGAGGCACGTTTGGTTGGAGAAGAGGGAATAAAACGTGCAAAGGCAGATCCGATAAAACAATTCATGTCAACCAGGGCCCCTCTTGGGGAGATCTCCAGCAATGGAATTTGGGTGCCAGAGGCTCCCAAGTGGGGACATGTTTGGAGACAGAAATCTTCTGGGAGCCCCTGAAGTCACACCAGAGAAGCAACAATCCCCTTTTCCATGCGGGGCAGGGCGAAGCTCCCAGGCTCCCCGTCCTGGTCTCCGTGGGTGGTGGTGGGCACTTCTCCCCAGTGCCCTGCATGAGGCAGGTCCCCCATGAGGCGGGACTTCCTCAGAGGACCTCTCCCTGCCTTCTAAGCACTGGTGACGTTCAAGCACCAAGAGAAGCAGGCAGTGCCACGCTGACATTAAGGAAGGGACTGGCCCTGCAAACCTGAATTTAAAAACTGTACTGGTACCAAGGAATGCTCTTGAGGCAGTGGCTCTTCACCCCGTTCTGCGGGAACACCCTGTCTCTGGCCGTTCCTACCTGGCTCTTCCCCAGTTCCCTTGCCCCAGCCCTTTACCGTGAACAAGTGGACAGACACCTTATGTGCCACCTTATGAGGGCTGTGGACTCCCTTTTCCTCCTCTCTCCTACTTGGGTCTCCGCAGCCCACTCCCCACTTGCTGGTCCTTGGAAGGTGGTGTCATGTTCAGAAGGTGCCTTACCAAAGTGACCACTTGGGGGCACTGTGACTTTGCCCACAGGAGGCTGAGCACAGTCTGAGCCCCACCTGGGTGCTGAACCCACTGCCTGACGACTCCTCCTCCTCCACAGAAGCGCCTGCAGGGAGGGCATTGAGGGTCTGGCACCCCAGCTGATGTTGGTGTTCAGGCCTGGCACGTCAGGGGGAAGGGACAGCCAGTGCCTTGCTCAGCCCTGATCTGCCAGATGGGCTCCTCCAGGAGTCTTGGATTTCTCCATGGCAACCCCTCCTGTGGACATGCACATCTCCTGCCTTTGCCCCTTGGGGAGCCCACCTTCTGACCGCTAGACCCCCAGGAGAAGATGGGTTGGGTAGAAGCCTTCATTCCAGCAAGCAGAGGGACGGTTTGGAGGTGGCAACTCCTGAGGCCTGGCTGGGCTGGGCCAGAGAGGGGGTGTGTGGCTCTGCATCAGGTCTGGGCTTTCTTGCAATACTATGTTGTACTGTGAGGTCTGGGTTTGTGGTCAGCGTCCTGCTGGTGAGGTCGAGGTGGTCACATGCAGAGAGGGGCAGCTGGCTGGGAAGCGACGTCAGGGGGCACGCAGGTAGGCGCTCCATGGGCTGGATCAGGGGTGTGATGACCAGCCCTGGGGCGCTGGGGTTGAGCCTGTGCTACTGGCCATCGACTGGGCCTGCCTCTTGCTGCACAGTCCTCAAGTGTGGGCTCCTGGTCATGAGCGAGGACCAGGCAAGAGGGTGCTGATAGCTGAGGATGGACACTTTTCCCTTCTTGGCAAAACATGGCAGCTGCAGTCCTTTCCGATGGCAGGTTGGTGGGGCAACCCCGGAGGTCGAGGCCAGAGCAGGGCTCACACTTTGCACTGGCCCCCAGCAGGGCCTTCTGACCAAGTTCCAGCTGAGGATGGGAACCTCCTCCCTCCCTCCCTGCACTACATGTTTTCTTTATGGTCTGTCGTTTTGCATCGCTATCCAGAAAACAGTGGGCTGAGAGGCTGAGTCAAAAAAAAAAAAAAAAAAAAGACTTGTTATCGAGGACACAGAAGCCACCAGAGTGAAGAAAAAAACACCACTGCAGACGCGGAGCCTGTCGTTCAAAACAAACCCATACCCCAGAGGGAGCTCACCAGGCACCGCCTGGTGAGACAAGCAGACAAGATGTGTTCGGCATGTGGCGCCCCCACCTGGCTTCTGTGTGGCACAGTCTGAGGTCAGTGCAGGGGGCAGGGGTGTGGGGGTAGGAGGTGCACGCTGTGAGTCTTCAGCATGACTCAGAGACCCCAGGAGTCAGGAAGGGCCTTGGATCCACAGTGAGAGGGTAAGTGGTGATTGCTGAGACAGGGCTTCTGCCTGGAAGAGAAAACACAGGCAGCAGAGGACTCTGGGGGGCTAAAGCAGCAATGAGAAGTAAGGTGTGAACTTGCACCAGGGGAAGGCCAGGCTGCCATGGATCAGGGTCTGAGCTGTGTGGGGATTAAAAGCCACTCAAGGCCAAGTGGGTACTGAATGTTTGCTGGGCACCAGCTCCTGTCCTAAGCGCCTGTGCAGATAGACACAGATGGTTTTACTCAGTCCTCACCACGACCCTGTGAGGCAGACACCGTGGCCTTCAGGCCAGGAGCCTGAAGACATCTGCCCAGGGGTGCACATCGGTGAGGTGGGTCTCAAACCCGAGAGGCTGCTTCCTGCCCATGAGTGTATGCGCAGGCCCCCACCTACCCCCTGCCAGGGCTCCTCTGGAACGCAGGCCCTGATTGGGTAGGGCTGTGAGGAGGGCACTCTGCCCTCTCCTGAGAGACACCCTTGCTGCTGCCCCCCACCCCCTCGGCTGAGAAGGAAGCAAGGGTCCCCACTCTGACACACCCGGAACCATCCATCAGTGCCCAGGCTCCCCTCCATCTCCACCATCAGCCTCGTAGGGAGTGATCTGCTGTGTTGGAGTTTCTTAAACTCAGTGAAGACACAAGCGCATGAGAGCCTCTCTGGACGCTAGTGGCATCCTCCCCGTTTTACAGGTGGTGAAACAGGTTTAGAAAGGTGACGTCAGTGGCCCCGAATCACACTGGGTGTGACGTCCTGGGTGCTGGTCCTCACCACGTTCCCCTGAGCAAAGCATTCAGTGAAAACTGGGGTGAGAGAGGGAGACCCTCTGCTGGGAGCCCCGATTCTTTCCGACAAAGGGAGAGGGAGCGGGGAGGTGGGGACCAGAGGGATCGCTGCCGTGAGACTGCCATGCCCTTCTCACCCTGACCCGGTTCTTGTCTTACAAATGCAAATAAACACGTTCAGAATTAGAAAAAAGTGGGAGTGGGGGCCCTAGGAGGCTGACAAACTCTTGTCTTCAGCATCCAAGGTGGGGAGTGGGAGCAAAACCACAACTGTTTAGAGCTGGGATCAAGCATCTCCCTCATTTTGCCTTCCCTCTGCTTCCCCAGAAGCCACTGCGGGAGAGCCAATAGTCCTTGTAATTTGCATCTCAGCAAGTACAGACATACTTGATTTCCTTCTGTGCCTATAAACTCTTCTTAAGTCACATAAAGCCATTTGCCTTTATAAATCTCCCCAGCAGTGAGCTCCCTGGAATAATTATGAGTAATATATATTTGTAGGTTAATTTCACCAGCCCAACTCTAATAAAAAAAATCGACCTCTCCAAGCCCACTCCTTGATAATAATTTCTCCTTTCCTTGTAAGTCTGCAGCATTGACGTTTGGGCTTCTTCAGCAGGCTGCAGCCATGGGATGGGGAGGCTTTCGGCTAGGACTCAGAAATGCCTTTGAGTTGCTGCTGTGCCCCTTGCTAGTTTGTGAGCCCGGACAAGTTTCCCAGTGCCCTGAGCCTCAGTTTCCGCATCCACAAAGTGAAGATGCTACCTTCCCTCATGAGGCTGTGGAAGTGAAGTGAGCTGTAACTCCCTGGAGGTGTCTGGAGGAACATCGATGATCAATGAAGGTAGAGTCTTTTCCCCGTGGTTGAGGGGAACTATGGCTAGGATGTGACTGGGTTCTTCCCGATGTCTCTCGGGATTTTATGGTGTATCCACCATCCAACAACTAGCCATCATCCTTGGAAAACTGCTCATCGCCAAATCAGCCCGAGGCTCTGGGCAGGGATGGGCTGTGCTTGGAGTCAGTTCCCTCCTGTGTCATGTCAGCTTTTTGGTTTAGCTGAATTTCTGTGAATGTCTCCAGCTCTCTGTAAAGGCCTTTCCGCCAGCTGGTCTGTTCCTGCTACATCTAATTCACCCCCATTAACCTGCCTGGTCAGCGTATCTTTTCATCTCCTGACTGTGTTTTCAGGAGCGCGTCTGCCTGGAGAAAAGCATTTATTATATTTACTTTAACGGGCCTCATTTGGCAAGGCAGTCTGGGATCTCAGCTCAGGAAGAAAACAGCTCTGATCAGTGCGCCCTTGTTTACTGGACACACTCTCTGCTGTGCGTCCCTTGTCTGCTAAGATGGCAGATGCTTCCGTGGGGAGCCAGGACACAGCCAACCGGTCTCTGTGTGGCAGCCTGGCAGCCGTGGCCTCTGCATCCGACCGCCCCACACTGCCAGTCCTCTGCCCTCAGGGCAGACTGCCAGGCAGGTCTTGGGCGGGTGTGTCTGAGCCCCTGGAGGAGCACGGTCTGGGCTCCCGTCCTCATGGGGACAGGGAATGCTCCCAGCCAGGCATCATGGTGACATTGACCATTGTCTTAGAGCACAGCACCGTCATCTCTCCCATTGACTCTAGTACAGCCTTGTGACCAATCTCTGCCTCTGGCCTTGACCCCTCGTCCCTTCCCCACTGCAGCTATGCAAACCTAGGCATTGAGTCCCCTTCTTTAAAATCCCTCAATGGCCCCCACTCCCACTCTGCATTAGGTGTAGAAGGCCTGACCGTGCTCTTACCTTGTCATGGCCTTTTGTCACCTATGCCCCAGTCACAGTGAACATTTACAGTTCTGCCCCTCCATCCCTCCATCCCTCCATCCCTCCATCCCTCCACTGCTTATCTAGAACCCAGTAAATGCTAGACACTGTGCTGGACACTGGGGAGCCAATGATGAGCAAAAGCAAACATGGTCCCCCTCCCAGAGAGCTTCCAGTTGAGGGCGGATGGTAACAATTGAACTGTCACACCACAAGTGTGCAATGACAAAGTGAGGGATGCTGGGAGATGGGTGGTAACCAGGGAGATGAGGCTGCAGGACAGATGACCTGACTTCGCCTGGGAACCAGGCAGGCTCCCCAAAAGGGACAATTGAACTGAGAGCTGAGAGGGAAGCAGATATAACTGACCAAGAGGGCAGTAGGCGAGCCTGAGATGAGGCAGGAACCACATGCCAGCCCCAGTGCCGGAGGAGGAAGGTGTTTGAGGGACAGAGAGGGGTGTGCCTGTGGGCCTGGAGCCCAGGGAGCGCCAGGGCACACGGGAGGGATGACGGGAGGAAGACGGCAGGAAGACCAGGCAGGGCCATGCAGGCTCTGCTGCAGCCTGGGGTTTATCCAAGAGCATCGGAGTCCCTGAAATGCAGGCGCATGGGATGGCACAATGAGACATGTAAGACACGATGTGACAGTAGCTCAGGCCAGCTGGTGGCATGCAGTGGAGAGCAGCAGACACACGTGGTATGACAGGTACTTGAGAGATTAAATCAGTGGCATCCGCTGTGCTCGGATGTGGGGCAGGGGGGCTGGGGAGAGCACTGTGAGGGTGCGGGCTTGGGAGCCAGGGCTCACTCACCGGTGAGGGTGGCTCTGGTGGTTGGGCCCATGTCCTCGGGAACCAGCAGTTCGTGGTACTGCTCACCCGCCAGGGTGCTGTACACGACCTTATACTCCTGGACCTCTGCTTCGCTGTTGTCCCACTCGAGGTCAAGGCTGGTTGCTGTGCGGGAGCCAACCCGAAGGTTCTTGGGGGCGTCAATCTCTACAAAGAGTCAGGCATCACCAAGATCACATCGGGTGACGTGCGTTCTTCACGCATCTTGAACCCGAACACGCTGTGCAGTGACAGCCCATACCTCCTGACACTCTGCCTCACATGTGAGGCAGACCCCAGGGCAGCTGCTCAGTCAGGTCGGCCACGGCAGACTGGTGGGCAGCATGGAGAGTTTTACTTGGGAGTTAGGTACCCACACTTTCCCACTTCCCCCATGTCCATTCGGAATTTCCAGTGATATTCTAGAAATTTAAACTGAACCCTTTGCATCATAAGCTTGAAACTAAGCAAGGAGAACCCCAGTAGGAGGAAATCAGAGACAGCGTGTGCAGGATTGAGATGGCTAGTGTAACATCAAACCTGACCTTGAGCAAAGGAAGACTGCCGAGGGCAAGGTTTTGAGGCGGCCTTCGCCTGGCCTACCCGCACAGACGCTGCTGAGAGGTCTGCAGGTTAGAAAATGCTTTAGACTGGCATTGGCAAAAGTAGGTTTATAACTGTTCATATGCAAAAACATATCATGCAAGAATAAATAATATAAACATAAACTATTTCACGTGACATGGCGGAAAGGCCGTGGGCATTAGAGCCAGGCCTCAGTTTGAGCCCCAGCTCTGCCGCTCACTGTGGTGGGACTGCGGGCGAGTCTTGTCAGCTCCCTGGGCCTGCATGGCCACATCTGTTAAATGGGCTAATAATACCGACATCGCAGTGGTGGTTGTACAGATTAGATGATGCCAATGTTGCGCACGGCATGGTGCCTGGTGTGAAAATAGGTGCCCCGGCCCTGGGCGGACTTTCTGTTGCCCCCAAAGCTCTTTCTGGGTCCTAACAACATGCTTGCTCTCGGGGGACCAGCATGGCCAATGCTGCAAGGAGACCACCACCACTGCGGCCTCTCTCACAACCCTGGGGGTTGCGTCTCCCTCCCGGGACTGGCCATCTCAGGCTCATTTCAGCAGAAAGAACACGGACAACTTACAGGGTCACCAGGTAATAGGCACTGGCAAAACAAAACAAAACAAAACAAACAAACCCCCAAAAAACAAAAAACCCCTACCACCTACAAAGTTCTAAACAGGTCTTGCCTTCGAGACTTGGATTTAACCAGCATTTGTTCTGAGGGAACCTGGCGTAGGCTGCTTTGATGGTGAATGCCAGGCGAGTATCCCCCAGCTGCTCTTGGGGAGGACGTGGGTGCGTGACTCCGTCTGCGAGCAGCTGCTCCAGAGTGAAGGGTGCTCCGTTTAGTGATGGGAATCGGGTGAATCTTTAGGCAGATTTATGTGTCTGTAGCCTCTTTTCCTGAGAGTGGTGCCTTGCTCAGTGTGGCTTCAGCGCGTGGAGATGTGCGTGGGTGTTACTCCTGGGGCATGTGGGCAGAGAGAGGGGCTTGGACTGGGAGGCAACGCATGCCACTCGGTCTCCTGCCAGAGGACAGGCTGGGACGAGGCGCTGCCCTGGGCTCGGGGTCTGTGGCCTGAATGGTACCGGAGGCAGAGTGAGTTAGGGCTGTGGTTATGGCTGAGTCCTGTACCAGCTCTTCAAAAGCTCCAGACCTTGGAAATAATGGTTTTTGTTTTCCAGTTGTTTTGTTCGCTTGTTTTTGTTTTGCCTGAAGGCCTGTGCCCTATAAATAGGGGGCAGTGTTCTCTTTGAAGGGACCAGACATTTCCAGTGTTCCTGATGGCAGAAGAGGTCAAGCCCGGGGATGAGGGTTTCTTGAGGGGTCAGGGTGGGGGGCCTGTGGACTGGGTGGGGTGAAATGGTTAGTACCCCAGTGAAATGGTCTGAAGCCTGATCTCTGGGAGGGGCAGCAGAAAGGCACCCCTCTGGGGGCGAGCTGGGCTGATCCCTGCAACCTGTCTGCAAGCCAGGGGTGACGCAAGGACTGATGTCCAGTGGGGCCCCATGGAGGAACTTGGGACTCTGGACTCTGGTAACAGCCGTATCTAGTCTCTAAAATATGAAGCAGGCTCAGCAATTTTCCTGCTGAACACTTGCCTCTTGCTTCCTATTACCGACTCCCAGGTGTGGGCCTGCTGGCTCTGCGTGGTCAGGTCCTGCCCACTGTAGCGCTGGCCCCTGCACTCACTCGCTGGGCCCAGCTGCACTGCCTTCATCCCCGCCCCTGTCACACAGCAAGCTGATTCCCGCCTCAAGGCCTTTGCATGGGCCACTGCTTTTGCCTGCAACGCTCCTCCGGGGTCCTCACATGGATTAGATCTCATAGGTGTTGATTAAAACTTCACCTCCTCAGAGGGGTGTTTCTGAATGGCTCCCTCTACATCATCCGTTTCACTTCCCCACATAATGTTCACGAGTGATGTGTCCCTGCGTGTTTCTTTTCTTCCTCCTTATCCAGTTCCCCCACCCGAAGGTAACTCGTAAGAACTGGGGTCTTGTCTGTTGTGTTTATTCGGGAGCCTCAGTGCGTACACAGGAAAGTGTGTGGTGTCTGGTAGATGTTCAGTGAGTACCTGAGAAGTGACTGAGAGGATGCTGTCTAGTCTTTGCCAAGTCTGTGCCCTGAGAGCCACCGGAGAATTCTGGCTAAAAATCTCAGCTGCGGGCCTCCGAGAGGTACTTAGCATGCGGCACTGCAGGGTAATGAACAGCATTGCTGAAACACAGCTGGTCCTGGCTGGGAGGCAGGTGCCATCGAGTCTGAATGTGGAAGAGAATCCCAGCATGCAATCACTGCGGACAGGGGTGTGGCCCCAACTGTTGCGACTTGGGCCTCTGTGTTAGTTTCCTAGGGCTGCCATAACAACCTACCGAAGGCTGCATGGCTGAAACAGTGGGAATGTGTTGTCCCGTGGACTAGAAGTCTGAGATCAGGAGCTGGCAGGGCCGCTTCCTTGTGGGGCCTGTGCGAGAGAATCTGCGCTGAGCCTCTCCCTGGTGGCTTGCTGGCCCCTTTGGCATTGGCTGGCTTGCTGAGAATCACCCCAGTCCCTGCCTCACCTTCACATGGCGCTCTCCCTGGGTGCTGTCCATCTCTGGGTCCAGATTCCCCCTTTCTATAAGGACACAGCCGTACTGAATAAGGCCCATTCTAATGACCTCATTCAATCATCCAAGTAAGGTCGCCTACGCAGGTACTGAGGGTTAGGACTCTGACGTCTTTGTAGGGGACACAATTCAACTCAAGAGAGGTGGGACATTTGGGTTAAAGCAGTAGCCTCTGGTTGGCCAAACGCCCCGGTGGCTGCGTTCAGCCCCTTGAGGGATGGATGCTCAGACAGCAGGCCTCCCACGAGCCCAGAGGGTCCCAGGAATTTCCTGAACTAAAACCAGAGCTAGGGTGGGATGGGATGGGGCGGGGTGCGCCCCTCACCCCACAAGGGCCACTGGGTTTTCTCGGGCAGGCTCTCTCACATTGGCCTTGGCAAGTTTCTGTCAGGGCTCCGCCTTCCCAGAGCAGCTCTAAGACCCAGGCAAACATCCCACTCACCAGGCAGGAAGCCGATCTCTGTTTTAATTGCCTGTGCAATTAGTGCGCGCCTGGCGTTGAGGCATCGCCAGGGAAAGCACTTCAGCAAATTTGAATTTAAGCGGAGTTCTGAAATGACTGAGGCCCCACGTGGAGGGACCAGGCACTCTTGTCATGCAGCGGGCAGCTGCCAACCCCTGGCCTGGAGGGCTGGTGAGCAAAGCTGCTCACACAACCCCACCTCCACAACCCCCTCCCCCGGAGCGGAGTGGTGGCAGGGGGGAGGTGCAGCCATCAATCCCCCAGGCAGCTCCAACCAGAGAATCAGGTGCAATGAACCGAGCCTCAGGGAGAGCTTCTGGGAGGTGGAACTTGATCGTCTTGATTGGGAATTTTCTAGGCCTCCAGCCAATCCGGCCTCCCTCTTGTCAACCTGGACATCATGCATTTGCTTTTCATTCCCTTTCGTGTCTGGTCAAACTCCTTATCCAGGCAAAGCACAAAGAAACCACTTTTCAAACAAAAACTATTTTAAAGTTTAAACAGAATGCAGCACCTGCGGCCCACAGGAGACCCCATACCCTGAGCAGGCGGAGTTGCAGGGCTGAGACAGGCTGGCCTTGAATTTACCATGGACCAACACTGTGTGAGGTCACTCCCCACACTGGGCCCTGAGCCAGCTGGATCAGGTGAGAGAGAAGAATTCTGCCTACGGCAGAGGGCAGAATTTAGTTTCCGGGTCTGAAAGGCGTGTGCTCAGTCACTGGGCTGCCAGGGCGTGTTCAGTGACAAATCTGCCCTGCGCCCTGGGTGTCAGGTGGAGTCCGAGCCTGGGGCTGAAGAGGAACCCCGAGGGAGTGTCTGTTGGAATCAGGCTCTGCTTCACACTTTGTCAACATCCACACCCACTCCTTTTAAGGGGGAAGCCTGTTCCCCTTCCCGATGTTCCCTTCTGTGTGTGTGTGTGTGTGTGTGTGTGTGTGTGTGTGTGTGTTGGGGGGGAAGTCCCATGATAGGACTCCGGTCCTCGGTCTCTCTTACGCCAGAGAGGATGGACTAGCTCAGTGGTGAGTTTTTCAGCAGCACCTGGGCATAGCCCTGCTGGTCCACTCTCTTGTGGGGGCCATTGCCCCCAGGAGTCAGGTCTCTGCTGCTTCCTCTGTGCTGTATGTCCAAACCTGAGTAGCCCTCTAACTTCCGCCTCAGGGGGGACTTGCCCAGACCCACAGGGTGTCCCTGCCTGGCTCTAATGCTCAGCTACATGCTCTAACCCAGGGGAGTACATTTTGGCCTCCATCTGCCTTATTTTTTGCCTTAGTAAACACAGGTAGAGGATGGGGGTGCTGTTTATTGCACCTCCCGCCACTCTGCAGCAGGCTCTTAGCCTCAAGCCCAGGCAGGATGCTTGAATGAGAGATTCCATTTGAACAGTTCCCCATCAGAAGACGCTGGTCCTTACATCTTACAGACGCCAGCAGCTTCCTTGCATCCCTGGGACAGTGGGGATTTGGCAGAGACATTCCTCGGTATGTGACCTCGCCAGGGCAGAGGGGCTGAGACTGAGAATCTGGGTTCGATAGAGACTCACAATCTGAGCACAGGTCCCTGCGGACCCAGCCCGAGTGCTGGGAAGCCCACCTTCAGGCGGTGCCTGTCCTATCTGCCCACCAGCTGGCCGGCTGTGGGCTCCGAGGATTGGGGAGCAGGTTCCCGTGAGGTCTGGCCTTTCCCAACTGTCGGTGAAGCTCTTGAGGAGTCCCAACAGCCTTGCGGGGCCGGGGGGGGGGTGGTCATCATAACCAGACAGGCAACACCTGTGTGGACTCTATCTCGCCTTTTGGCTGTGGAGCCAGGCATCCCATTAGCCTTTGAGACTGTGCTTACAAAAGGCTGAGAAAGTCCCAGAACCTCAGGCGGAGCTGGCTGCCAGGGTCCAGGCGGGGCTTCTCGCAAATCCAAGGGGTGCCATCGCGATGGATTTACAGAGTTATTGCAACCATTCTGCAAACAGCAATAGAGATTCCTCTCCCCAGAACTCTCCCCAAGTTGCCATTTGGACTCGGAATATGGATGTGTAAATGTCTTCAAGACAAAGCTTTCATTTTACAAATGGGAACGCTGAAACCATGGGAGGAGACTTGGGACGGGCCACCAGCCTGGCTAGTAACAGGAGTGGACAGGAAGGCGCGCTTCAAGGACAGGCGTGTCCCTCTACTGTGCTGCAGCGTCAGCAGGGGGCCCCGGGGCCTCTTGCTTCCTGCGGTGTCTGTGCTGAGGTGGCTGCTCCAGCACTTGTCATCTCGCTCCTGGACACCCCTCTGGCCCTAACTGTACCACCGCCAGCTGGCTCCTTCCCCGCCCCTCTGCGCACCGCAGCCTCACCTGTTGTGAACTGGGTGGTCGTGGCCTCGCTCTCGTTGGCCCCACGGATGGCACTGATCCACACCTGGTAGCGGGAGCCGGGCCGCAGGGCCTGGACTGAATACTGGCTCAGGGGGGGCTGCAGCCGGAAGGTAGTCTTCCCGCCTTCCCCGCCCACCAAGCCGTACTTCAAGAGGATGAAGTCAACTTTGGCTCGAGGGGGAGTCCACTCCACGAAGGCCACGGTGTCGGAGACATCTCGCACCAGGATCTGCGTGGGCCCATCGATGACTGAAAGGGAGGGTCAGACGGAAAGGGGAGTTGGAGCAAAGAGCATTTGACATCCGTGCTCTCCCTCCTCCTTCCATTGGCCTGGCCAGTCAGGGAGTGGATGCGCATTATTACCCCATTTCACAGATGGGCAAATGGAGGCACAGTAAGAAGAAAGCTCTTTCCCAAGGACACAGTTTGGCCACAGGGTGACTGGCCCTGGAACTCAGGGCTCCTGAGCTTCACTGTGACCGGGCTGGGGTTTTTCAGTCCTGAAACTCCCAGTTTGGGCATTGGGGGTTGGGGGGGCACTTCCTGGCTTGAGGGGGCCAGCACCGCTTCTATCTGCAGATCAAGGGACAGAGAACTGAGACCCAAGCTTCTGGCTTGAGCCCCACTGCCCAGCTCTGAGGAAATATCTGTGAGTTATCAGCCTATCTGAACACCGGAGACCACCAGCTTGGCTGCCACTCGGGGCATCATGAGAATCCAAAAGGGGTCCCTGCTCAGCAGTACGAGCAACTCAGTCATCCCAGCTGCCGGGACACTACCAACACCCAACAGACATTTGCATTTGTGGCATGAAACATGCCTTCTGGGGAAAATTGCTTTTCTAAAAAAAAAAAAAAAAAAAAAAAACACCTTAGTTTTGGAGCAGTCTCTGTTTTTCCCACCTGTTCTTGCAGATGCTGGAGCCAGAAGAACCCTGCAGTCACACCTAGTTCCTCTAAGTTACTCAGCATATGTCCCTCCTGAGCCCTGGCCTTTGGCACGGAGCCGCGGAGGGGACATTATTGTGGAATAGCGTGATGCTAGGAAACCTGGCTGGTTTCCTGGGGGGCCACCATTCATGGTTCCTGCACCCACTTAGGACCCTCTTCCTGTGGAATTAGATGGTGCAGGTGGGGCAAGGTGAGAGAATGTAGACGGAAAATAGAAGGAGAGAGGACTTGGTGAGGAGAATGGAAACTGGTCTTCTCCACTCACGGTATGCTGCCTGGCCAACCTGCCCTTCTCCAAATGACTACTCATCATCTTCTAAAAGTGGGCCCAGTCACCATGTTTACATTTACTCTGTGACTACAGCTTTCTGACTGGAGCGGATTCACATTAATATTCTTCAAGGATGTGGAATTAGAAGCAGGGACTCTGGTTCCCTGGTGAGCTGAACTTGGACCACGAGAGCAGCTGTGGCCATTCTCTACGGTATTCACACATCAGTGGCAAATGAGAGAGAGAGAGAGAGAGAGAGAGAGAGAGAGAGAGACAGACAGACAGACAGACAGACACGGACACAGGAGGAGGAGAGAGAGGGAAGGGGGTTGGGAGCTGATTGAGGGGGTCCCAACCATGTGATCAGGGGGTTGAACTTTCAGCCCCAGCCTTGACCGATGGTCAGTCTATCAGTCAGGCCTGTGTACTGAAGCCTTCATAAAAATCCCAAAGGACTGGGTTCAGGGCACCTCCGCATGACCTTGTGTCAACCACGTCCAAACTCCACCAGGACAGAGGCCCCTTTGACTGGGACCTCTTCCTCTGTGTCTCTCCATCTGGCTGTTGATTTGTATCCTTTAATAATATCCTTTGTAATGAACTGGTGATCTAGTGAGTAAGTGGGTTTCCTGAGTTCTGTGAGCTGCTCTAGCAAATTAACTGAACCCAGAGAGCGGGGCATGGGACCCTCCAACCTGTAGCCGGTCACTCAGAAGCACAGGTGACACCCTGGACTTGAGACTGCTGTCTGAAGAGGAGGACAGCCTTGTGGGACTGAACCCCCATCCCACTGGGTCTGATGCTCTCTCTGGGTAGAGTGTCAGAATCCAGGTGAATTGTGGGACACCCGGCTAATGTTGCAGAGAACTGCTTGGTGTGGGGAGTCCCCTCTCCCTCCCCCACTGGAGTTGGGGACAGACTTTTAGGAGCAAATGTACAGACAGAAGCAGAAATGGGTGACTTTGTGGAGCTTTTGGACAGAAAGAGTAATTCCATTCCTGACTTTCTATTCTTCTGGTTCAAGTCTTTAGGGAGCCCAGATGCATTTCTGGCCCCGGGGGTTCCCTGAGAGGCTGTCCTTCCAGTAAATTTTCTCTTTTGCTTCAGCTGGTAAAGAAAGATTTCTTCCCTCTCACCAGAGAGTCTTGACTAAGACTGACTTTGTAATCAGCCCACCCTGGACCGCCTCCTGCTCTGTCTCCAGAGTGGAGTGTCTTCCTGAGCGGTCTCAGCCTGACCTTGAGCCTCTTAGTTTTGCCCAGCTGGGCCTTTCCCAGGTCACCCTACCTTCTTTCTGGGTCTAGCCCAGGCCTGTTCTCTATTAAGCAGCTGAGGATTTGGGGGCTAGCGTCAGCCAAAATGAAAGTCACCAGACCGTTTTGGTGCCACTTGGTTTGGGGTTGAAGTTTTGTTTTTCCTATTTGGGGCAATCATGTGATTGAACAGAACATATCCAGATGTTTTCAGCATGCTGTATTTAGTGGTTTTAGATAACTTGGGCCTTTTTAAATTTCGTTTAATTTAATCACGAGCTGGGGAAATGATCTCCTAGCTGCTGTATAAGCATAATGCTTGGAACAAGTAGACACTCAATAAATGGGTGTTAAATAAGTGGAAGGAATGGATGATCCTCTCTATCCAGGAGAATGAACTGAAGTTCTCATGGGGTGGTGGGTGGGGGAGATGTCACAGAAACTCAGGTGACCTTGTACGGCTTTTGTCTTGCAACTCTTGCCATCCCCCTAACCCCAGTCTTAATGGATTGTCCCTATTAGAAGGCGATGGGGCGCCAGAGTGCTCTCGCTGCAGGAGGTCTTGTAATTTGCATTCCCACAACGACCTGCCGGGAAGAAGCCAGTCGGAGGGCCTGATGAGGAGGCAGAGCTTCGCAGGAGGGGGCTGGTGTAGGTCAGACCTTAGCAGGAGGAAATAATTAAACAATCATTTTCTAAAAATAGCAGGCAGGGTTGGGGAGCCAACGGTATTTTCTGTGGCCATTCTTGGATTCTGTCTTTTCTTGGCCACTGGGTTGAGCTATCTCATTCCAGCCGGGAGGTGTCGGCTCGCTTTCAACTTGGCTCCCCCCCCCCTTGACTAAACAAACACAAGTCCGGCTCGCAAAGTGAGCTGGAATGAATAGTTTTCCTCCCATTTCTTTTCATGGCTCTGTATACAAAGCCAAAATATCAACTAGGACATTTTTCTTAACTGGAAAAAAATTCTCCCTTGCTCTACCACAAATTTCTAGATCTGGAACTTGGAATTTTCACCTTAAGAAACTTCCAAATCCCCCAAACCCTGAAAACTTTGTAAAAATGTGGTCTGAGTAGAAGACTAAGGAGGGTTGGACTGTCTTCTGTGCACGTTGCCAGCAGCCTGGAAGAAAAGCATTCTGCAACTGTGCTGCTCTTCTGTTCCCCCGCCCCCCACCCCCGCCTTGGCCCCCTCCTCCTTGCAGTCTTTGGTTTGCGACTCCTCTTCCTCACTGTCCCGTCATGGGAGCAGCTGGGGCCCTGACATGCTCCACGTCAGAAAGGAGAATCCACACGCTTCTTAGGAAAGATCAGCCCTTCAGGCTCCAGGTGACCTCGGGGAACTCTGGCCCTCAGCACCTGGGAGATCCCCACAGAGCACTTTCAGGTTTTGCGGCTCTGGAGTCTCTTCTCAAACATGTTTGGATTAGAACACTGGTTTAAAAGCCTCTTTTGGGGGGAAGGATAGTACCCTTCTCAAAGCACAAACTCTTAACCGACTGTAGAAAATGTAGAGCGGATACAGGTGAGGCTGCCTGGGTTGGAGGGGGCGATGGGTGCAGGGTGGGGGCAGTGAGAGCAGTCACTGGTGGGCCTGGCGGCCACTTCACCCTGGCCTCAAGGCGCCGCGCAGAGGGGACCCAGTGCTCTAATGGAGCCTAATCTGATTCCACAATAGTTTCAAACCAGTGTTTTCTAGACGGAGCGTAAGCCCCAGTGCCTGACGCTGTTTAGTTTGGATCCAGTGAGCAAAGTATGAGTCACTGATGCAGCCTGTCTCGTTTCACAGAGCTGTGGCTCCCTTTCCTGGCCAACTCGCCCTTTGTCCGGGACCCACGACTGGCTTTCTTCAGTGCTGATTTCTGTTTATGAAAACTAAAGCTATACCAGTGCACATCTATCTCGTTCGCAACAGGGAAAACTGCTTAACCTTTGGATCTCAGTCCTCCCATCCATAATATGAGGGCCCCAAAGGATACCAGATGCTATTTATAACTTTTGAAAACAGCTTGGTGAGGGCACACAGATAGGTATCATATTTACTAATGCACAGCATTCAAGCTGAGCAGCCTTTGCTAGCCAAGGAAACAACACGGCAACACACGGCACGGTTCACGAATCACATGTAATGGTCTTGCATGAGATGAACTGCGGGGAGGACAAAACAGACTTGTCACCCTGAATAGTGACCCAAGCCCTACTGGCTGGCTTGTAATGACGAGTTTCCTGCGCTCTCCCTTCTAAGCGTGTTCTTTGAGCATGTGTGGGTGTGCCAGGCACACACGCACTCTCGTCAACGCGGTGCAGTTCCTTTCTGTGCTTCATCTAACGTAAGCCTCATGCCAGTGAAGGAGGCATTACTGCGCATCACGGTAAAGTGAATTAAGGTTTGGGAAGGGTTGGACGACTTTCTCCAAATCTCACAGTGGGTCCCAAAGCTCACGATACTTGGGGCTGACGAATGAGATCTTCTGATGTGTAAGACTGGCAGCAACACGCTGGAAATCGTAACAGAGGATTTCCCCCATGGAATACTTCTCGGATTTCTATGCTTGTGAGAAGCAAGCAGGAGGATGTGCAGCCCAGCATCTGGTAGAGTAGCATCTCCATCTCCAGGCACCAGAATTGTTCTCAGCTCTGGGAGAAATCCTAGCACCCCTATATCTCTCCAGCTCTCGGGCAAGTCTGCAGCCCCTCCTCCTGAGTGACCCAGCGGTACCTGCGGAGGAGGGTGGGAGGCACTCACCGGTGGAGACGCTGGCCGAGGTGGGGGGGCTCCGGGCCTGCTCCTTCAGAGCCACCACGTTGACGATGTACTCCTCCCCAGGCTTCAGCCCTGTCTGGTTGAAGGAGGTGACGTCGCTGGGGAGCTGGGCGATTACCCCTCCTTCATTGTTCTGGAGGGTGGGGGGTGGGGGAAGCAGAGAAAGCAAAAGAAAATCATTGCGAGAGAAAGGTGTCCCACTGCTTGTGAATCATGATTTAAAAATTGGGGCTACTCTTCTTCCCTCCATGAGGACAGTGAGTGTCTGGGGACAGAGATGACTCCCAGCAGGCTCAGCGAGGAGGCCTCCTCTCTTGGGGGGTTTGGCAGGTGGAGAAAATCAATTTTCAAGAACATTTCTTTGGCCTTTCCCAAGTCTACTGAGTTTGCTAATACAAATTGGTCAGCAGGCTGGCTCTTGCCTAAGATGGAACGTTCGATGGTTAGAGGTGGCATCCATCAGACTTGGGGGCATTTATCATGAGGTTAGAAGAGTAGTGGATGAGCGTAAACAGCTCTGTGTACACCCACGACACTTGCCAAACTAAGACATTGCCAGGGTTTTTTTTATGAGTTAGAGCTATTATTTTATGTCTGGAGATTCTCATGGTGTAACTCTGGGTGCGAATTTGTTGATGTCCTGTTTCCTCTTCACCCTAATGAGTTAGGAGTCTGTGCCACAACCAATTATAGGTGCAGGGAAGGGGAAAAGGCAGCATGGAACAGAAAATAATACGGAGGAGAGAGGAAGAAGGCAAACTGGTAGGAGGGAAAGTCAGAAAGATCAATGTGATGATGGGGGGTCCCAGATTTGTTACCTCCCTCCCTCCCCATCTGTCTGTCAACACACATTTTCTATGTGAGCCCCCGAAAGTGGCAGAGCAGACAGGACTGCTCTGTGACACTGTCCTTCTCTCCTGTTCTTTGGGCTCTCTTCATGCTGCCTGGAGTGCCACACACGAACTTCACAGCCATTCTCTTAGAAATCAGGGTGGAAAATGCTGCCCAGCAGCCTCGACCTATAGATCACATTCATTCTATGCAGACGTGTGTTTGACCTTGGCACGCCCTAGCCAGCCCTGATTTTTCACAGGTTGAATGCAAACTAGGCAAAGCTGGCATAGTGTTTTCTGGCTGGGCGGTAGGGTGCCACGATTCTCTCTGCATTGTTATAAACCCACCTGCGCACTACTCTTTACTGGACATTTTAACACAGATAAGACAGTGAAGTATTTGCATAGAATGTCATTTAGACGTATTGAACTTGCAATGGTGTGATTGCACACGAGGCGGGGTGCATCCTGGTACAGGGGACACAGCCTTGGAATAGGAAGTGGACATCCTGGATCAAGCCTGCCACCAACTAGCTGTCTCAGTCAAGTTCACAGAGCCTTGTCTCCATAAATGATACAGATTGGATGTAAAATGAAGGGTTTACTCTGTGAACTTGAAGGTCTTTTGTAGCTCCAATGGCCCGTGCCTGTAAGAATGGTGAAATCACAGTCTTGTTGGCCAAAAATGTGTCATGTACAATTAAGTCTGATGAATGACTGGAAAAACGCTCTGTGATATTGAAAGATGAAGCCAGAGGGGAGGAGTGTGATTTGACATTACGGCCCGTGAGCCATGGAGTTAGGAAGAAAATCAGCAGGCTCAGCCAGTCCTGGAAAACCGGAATGAGTTGGGGACCTCTGGCAATTTGGGGACGTTAGTTTTAGGATTAAGAAAATAAAACACTACTTTAGAGAATAGAAAGGAATCTTGGGATACTTTTAATTCAAAGACTCATCATGGAATTTGTTTAAGGAAAACTGTTCTCAATTAACAGGTTGTAAAGGGTGTTTCTGTGGTAGGCCCCTCGCCCTTAGAGGCCGAGGCCCTGCAAGCTGACTTCTGGTGCCTCCGCGGGCCCAGAATGAAGCTGTGGGCTGACCACGTGGCTGGTTCAGGTGGACTTCCCCTACATCCTGAAGATGACCCCCAGCTGTTGGAAGGTTTGGTATCCAGACTCACTAACGACCACAGTCTGGGAAACCTCAGAGCCTTCTGAGCACAAGGCTGGGCTGGTGTCTGCTTCCCAGGCTCAGAGTCATTCTTGTGGATTGTCCCTCACTTACAGCCCAGATACCCACAGAATGTCCTGTTGCATCCTCAGTGGTGGAGGGAGATACTGGGTAGTGCCTTCCTCCCTGCTCCTGGCCCCATGGAGGGGGTGAACATGGCCCAGAAGGCCATTGGTTTAGGGGTCTGACAGGTGGGGTTACCTTTGGAATGAAGCTGATCTCCCACCCATCGAAGGAGAAGGAGAAGGGCTCCCATTGCACCTCCACGGTAGTCTCTGTGATGGTCTTGAACTGTAGCCCTCGAGGAGTGGAGAGATCTGGAACACAGCAATGGGGGTAGCCACATCATGGCGATTGTACGGAGAGCGTCACCGGGGCTCCAATGGGGTGTGCTCCCCCATGCTGTGAGTGTGGTGGGCGATGCATCTGCTCACACATGGTAGTTCCCAGGGGTGGGGGCGGCCTGCTCCCTTGTGGCCTAGTGCCAAGTCTTGGAGGAATCCAGGAGTAAAGGTGACCCAATCTGATCAATACTTATGTTTTCTATTCCATAATACCTTATTATGAAAGTACAAAAGTCTTGTCTTCCTCTCCTTACTAAGGTGGTAAATCTTGGCATTTGACATAATACCTTTTTCTGGGAACCTGAATACTATCTTTGGAGGCTGTATGGATTCCTGAGAGGTGACAGAGGCTAACGTCAGTGTTGCCTTTTCACACCCAGGAAAAGGAAGGCACAGAGTTGGCTGGAGGAGTAGAACCCGCCCACTTGAGAATGAAGACTGGGATGCTCGACTTGGCCCTCTGATGGACAGTGAGAGTATTTTGTTCATTCAAGCCACCACGTGTAGGAGGCCTGAAATTTCCATTTCTCGTCCACAAGCAAAGCACAGCCATACACCATGGCCAGTGGCAGATCCTGGGGTTTTTGCTCGTATTTGACTATCTCCTTTTCTCCGGCGGTTCTTTTGTTATTTCTCTCTTCTCTCCCTCACTCACCTTGGCCTCCCTTATCTCCTTTCCTTCCTCTCCTACTCCTCTCTCCCCACCGGCACACGTGCATACACTCGCACAGGCACGGGCAGGGCCAGCGAGGTGGACGCACGGTTGCCCTGACATACACCTGCGTGGCTTTTCTCAGTCCTGCGGGGAGCCTGCTTTCCACTGCAGCTTCGCCTTCATCAGGATATTCCCATGGGGGAACAAACAGACTCTCATCCTTCCTGTGTGGAAGCCCTCTCATGCTTCTGGGTGGAAAGGCAGGGCTGGTTCTGAGCCTACCTGAAGGCATGCCAGGTGAGTTGACATGATTTTGTCCTTGTCACCTGGGAGTGTGCCTGAGGGGATGCCCTGACTTGGCACAAGGAACGCCACAGGAGATGGAAAACCTCATCACTGCAGGGGCACGAGGGTCAGGGACAGGATGCTTGGGAGTCGGGCCAGGCACTTGCTGTGGTGACGCATCCTGGAGCAAGGTGGGGACAGTGGCAGATGGTGACCTGCCTCTCCATAACCATCGCAAGTATTTAAAACCAGTTCTCAGGCACCAGAGGAGTTAAAGAAAAAAAAGGTCAAATATAAGCAGAGATAATTACAGACATATGAACAAAGTCGGCATTCGCAGGAAGAGTCTGATATGCTATCAGGATACACTATCACCTGAAACTCGAGGGACAAGATGACTTCTTAAGTCCTGTCCCCCACCTTGTCTCTATCCTTGCATCCTTCAAAGCTCAATTCAAGTCCTTGGGAACTCAGTGAGAGCTTCAGGTCAATTCTTTCTACAGTGACCTCCCCTTTTTCTGAATTCTCATGGTATTTGTCACCCAAATACCATCTTGTCACTTGAGAATGACACAAATTGGGCTCCAACTTCTTATCTCATATTTAATGATAAGATTTTCTGACCCAGGGGCCTCTGGGTCACGGTCACTCCTTGTCCTGTTCTCTGCTACTGCTACCACCTCTGTGACATCATAAAATACATATTTGGTCTTGGCCGCAGGCCCCTGGCACACTGCTCCTGGAACCCTCAGAATCTCTGAACTGGTAGGAGTATCTTTTGTATGATTATAACTGGTAGCTGGGGCTCCTAGACAGCTGGTCTCTAGAAAAATCTAGGCATGATTAGAAGCTTGGCATCTTCAGCTCCCCCTCCCAACCTCTGTGCCTAAACCAATCATGTCTCCATAGTCAGCTCCCCATAAGGAGCCCTGAACAACGGGGTTCAGAGAGCTTCCAGGCTGGTGCACACAGGGAGGTGCAAGGAGGCAGCAGGCCAGAGAGGGCCGGAAAGCTTCACGCTCCTCCCCCTACGTACTTTGCCCTACACATCGCTTCATCTGGCTTCATCCTGTGTTGTATCCTAATAAGCTGGTTAGTAAAGCACTTTCCTGAGCTCTTATGAGCTGTTCTAATGAATTATCAAATCTAAGGAGGAGTTGTGGGAACCCGTTGAGTTTATAGCCAGTGGGTTGGAAGTACCGGTGAGAACCTGGGACGTGGGATGGGCACCTGGAGTGGGGGCAGTCCTTGGAGCCTGAGGCCTGAATGTGTGGGACCTGATGCTAAGTCAGTGCTGAACCGAATTGCAGGTAGCCCAGCGGGTATCTGAGAGTAGAAGTGGTGTTGGAAAAAATGATTCAAGAATTCAGAGGTGTATAAAGAAAAAAATAACAGTGGCTTCCTAGCTCCTTCCTAGTCTACTCCCTAAAATAGTCAATATTAATAGTTGGTATGCAATGTTTTAAAATTTTTCTGTGCTTAAATGAACCTATAGATACACACCTATAGGAGTTTTTTCTTGTTAGAAATAAAAAAGAAAAATGTCCATTTCTTGCAGAGAGCAGTTTGCTTGCTTTCTATCTTTGTCTCTGTCCCAGTCTTTCCCTTTTTTCTCCCCATTGAATTTTTCTAAACCATGTTCTAGAGCCTCAATTTTATCATCAAAATGGGCTAGCAAGCTATTTTGCTAAACAAATTATGCCAGCTGTCTAAGAGAAGTGGGTAATGCTAGTTGTGGATTAAATAAGAGTCTTCCCCTTACAATGCCGTCCATAACACGCCACCCAGAATGTGCTTATTACATGTCCCACTTCAGGTCCCCTGGTTTGCAGTCTCTAACTGGAATCAATCTGTGTAATTCTCATTTTTCCTTGTCTGCCATCCAGATTCTGCCTTAGAACAAGTCAGAACTCAACAGCTAAAGGATCTGAGTCCTTTGGTTCTGTAACTGATGGAGCTGCCTGGGTGTGGAAACTCTCCAAATCGGAAGTGCCTTGTTGACGACATACCCTTTCCTTAGTGGGTCATGTCAGGAGCCCGTTCCCCCCACCGCCCCGTCCCCCACGAGCGGTGACAATTGCAGGCATCCCTGAGGAATTAAGAAAAGACACTGCACACTCTCACGAATGCTCATGGTCTCATGTAGGAGGACAGAAATATGAAGCAGGATGGGGAGATGGTACGTACGGGTGGCCACCTTGGCAGTGATGGGGAGGCTGAGGATGTTGCTAATGACAGCGTGGACGCTGATGTTGTAGGTGAGACCTGGCTCCAGCTCGGTGATGGTGACACCACGCCAATCTCCAGGCACCCGCTGCTGGAGCTGGAGGCCCGCCGGGGCCGTTGGCTGGTAAGAGATCACATATTCCGTCACTGCCATCGGCCCGTCCCATGCCAGCTCAATGGACCTGTCGCTGATACCAGCCACTCGCAAGTCCTCTGGAGGGGCAGCTACCGGGAGGCAATACACAGATAGCATGAGCTCAGAGGACTGCCTTCCCCATCCTCGACTTGTCCTGCTGCCTCACAGCTCACCCCACATGCCCTGTCTGGATGACCTGCTCGGCTCCATGGCTAGATGATTCCTAAGGCCCTTCGGGGTGGCTTCCTGTCTTTCTGTGCTTGGTTCTCCCATCTGTATGGGACCCTGAGTCAGTAGTGTGCTGGACCCAGCTCCTATTGACTCATGAAAGCTGACTGTCAAATGCTCAGGAATTTTGCAAGACAGTGGTTAAATACAGCCATTGCAACAGGTAACTGCATTTTGCTGAGTATATTGTGCAACCACGTATTTGGCCCAAGCTTTCAGGAAAAAAATCTTTCATTTTAATTTTTTAATTCAATTGTTTATTTATATTTAGATACTTGTATTTTGTATTATAAAGGAGTTTTAGCATTTATTTTAAACATATGGATATTGTTTGCTTTCTAGAGTTACACTTTTAATCCATAAGCAAAAAGAAGAAAATTAAAAACATTTATATAAACACAGAATTAGTACTACCCATGTATAATGCATATGTATAATCCTTATTTTTTACTCAAAAATTTGGGCAAAAACTGTGTATTATACATGGCAAAATATGGGTACAGATAAACTTGGAATTTAAATTATACTAAAAACATATTAATAAATACTCAAAACTCATCACTTTCATATTATTTCACTACATTTTACTATTTTCTATGACCTTGAGGCAAGCCACACTAGAAAATAGTGCTGTGTCTCTCTGGCAGAAATGCTGACTAGCTGTGTCCTTCTGCACAGGGCTACTGCCAACCCTCATGTAGTAACATCATGTTGGTACTTTGAAACTGGCCTCGGAGGGAGTGTTTACACCATGGAAATTGGCAAGTGCTACAAAGTGAGGCTTTTTATTTTTTCCTTCAGAGAGCTAGTTATTAGATACCTAATAGCATACCAGTCGCCAGAATTTTTGGTAGTTTAATAAATTGTCACCAGATTACCCTGGAAGACAATGTTTGATTTTGCAAGAGGAAATAAAGGCATATTTCTGGTTATCTTGAAAAATATAAGATGCCAAAACAATAAGTCCTGGATCTCATGGACTGCCAAAGTCATTCAATAATGCCTTATTGGATCATTTTCTCTGTTAAAAAGAGACTTTAAGTTTTGAAAGAAAAATAACTTGTATTACACTAGTTTTAATTAGCCTTGATCTTGAGGATGATGATAAAGAAGCATTCTTGATGGTATTGCTTTTCTTTCTTGTTCAACTGCTATTTAAAGAATCACCAAAGATTAAACCTCAGTGAAATGGTCTTTCATGTATGGTCCTCTTGGGAAGGGAAGATTCAGCCAGGAGTGTGGTATTAAATCATTGAACCTTTAAGACCAATTAGGAGGCTAAGTCCCATGCGCCTGTAATTGGATCTGCCCACAGATGAAATCAAAGATTGGGCCAATATTTAAATAGTCATAATTAACTTATAAATTTATATGCAGGGGAGGCTTTAGCTAGTTTAAGAGTTGCCACTGGTTTTGAATTTCTCCTCTGAGAATTTTCCCTTTTAATTTTTACAAGCGCATAGGACAGAGCCAGCTGCTGGTCATGGGCCCACACTCAGAGAGTGCCTGGCCCTCTGTGGGGCTCACACATGCACCCTCAGGTCCTCAGCGGCAGCAGAGCGGCCCAGACTCTGAGGAAGGAAATTAAGACCACATATTTGCAGTATTGAGCATTGGTTTTGATTTCTTTGCCCCAAAGTGTTCATTGTGGAAAACAGTCTAGATAGCAGAGCTTCTGAAGATGGCAAATGTTGACCAAAGCAAAACATCAAAAATTTATTGTTTACATGTATAAAGCTAAGGAAATGTAAATTAAATTTAAATAATTAAACTTTCAAATGATAATTTATAAGCACATATCATTTCTAATTCTGACATTATCAGTGTTTGAACTGAACTGGGAACATTCTGTATAGTTCATGCAGAATAACTCCGGGACCGAGGGGAGCAGAGTTGATCTACAGAACTGTGAGTAGTTCTCATGGTTACAGGAAGCACTTATTAGGCACCAGGCACCATGCTGAACACTCTTGCATGGCTTATCTCATTCTACCCTTCACCAACACTGTGGGATCGGGACGACCACCGCCCCGATTTTATGGGTGAGAAACAAAACTCTCTGTAAACACAGAAGCGAGTGTTTGAACCAGCAGAACAGGTCTAACAGGGGTGTCCAACCTGCGACCCTTGGGCTCTATGTGGCTCAGGATGGCTGTGAAGGCAGCCCAACACAAAGCCGTGCATTTACTTAAAACATGATGAGATTTTTTTGTGATTATGTGTCACAATGTATTGAATGTGTGGCCCAAGACACCTCTTCTTCTTCCAGTGTGGCCCAGAGATGCCAGGAGGTTGGAGAACCTCTCAGCCAGTAATCAACACTCTTTACCTTTGCATAGCATTTCAGTCTCTAAAACATGTTCAGATGCACATTCTAGCTAGAATTTTTTTTAAAAAAATCCTTTATAGCAGTGCTGTAAAGGACCCCAACTTTACAGATTGAGAAACCGAGAGCTGGGTTAAGGGACTTGCCCCAAGTCAGAGTTGGGTCCTAGGAGAATCGATTCTCAAGTCCATTGTGTCTGCACCCAGGGCTCTTTGCCCTCCAGCCTGTCGATATGTCGGATGTTGTCCTTCACTTCCATGCAGCCACCAAAGGAAACCAGGTGGAGGATAATCCAGACTGTCCTTCCGGAGGTGAGTTCCAGCCCTGTGAGCATTGCAGAGGTAAGAAACGTCTTTTTAAACAGCTTCTCTAGTGCTTGTCTCCTGTGATTCAGCACATCGATTCCAGGCTTCCTAGGTGAGGCTTCTCCCGTCGCGGTGACAGAAATGGCCATTCCAAATTTCAAGGCCACAACTCTTGGGGTGTTTGGGACAAGTCAGTACTCCCCTTTGATTCCTTCTTCCAGAAAGCAAAGCTAATAATGCCAACGGAGGATGATCCAAGAGGAGCATTTGGGTATTTTAAAGTAAAAAAGAGATGCAGATGGATTTTTTTGTTTTTGACAACTTCACCTGGCAACTTGTAATCTTGAGACCTGAGGCTGGCGGTACACACAGCCTTCATGTCTGACGAGGAAGCAGCAATGGTGCCTCTCCGATGGAGAGCTCTTGAGAACACGGTGCCTGGATGGGAGAGGCCACCCCACCTGCCCTGTGGCTTAGCAGCAGCTGTGTACACTGGGTGTCAGTAATTCACATGAAATGAAATGATACCGAACTAGAAAGCAAACTGTGAAGGAGCCATGTGCCTTGTGCTCTGAATTTGGTGGTGGGGGGGGGGGTGGTGGAAAGTAGTCTGAGGCTCCCACTTTGAAACTTGGGAGAGAGCGGGCAGTTAGAAAGTACTAACCCGTGGCTTGGGGAGTGGAGTCACCCCTGTGTGCAAACAGGCCACCTGGCTGCTTTGTGGATTTGCATTGATTTTACACTCAGGTGGGAGAGCATTAGATTCAGTTCCGGGAAGTGTCTCGCTCTAAGGAGTGAGTGACACAATCGGGTGCTGACGGCTGGGTTGGTGGCAGTGCTGGCAGAGGCTGCTGGGGACGACTCCCCACAGGTCTGACAGCATTGCACACCTTGCTCTGCTCTTGCTTTTACCCCGTGGACTCACACTGGCCAGCACACTGACCAGCTGCCCCGGGAACCTGCTCCATGGGGAGCAGGTGTAGACAATCCGTTTAATGGGCTTGTCTTCCCACCTCCAACATTTGACATGGCTTGGCTTTCATATCAAAAGACGATTTCTTTGTGTACGTGGCTTTTCAAACATTTTTAAGAATTCTGCTCTACTTAGCATCCTGGAGAGGATTAAAGAATGCTAGAAGGTGGTGGGCAACCAGGGTTCTCTTTCTCGCTCCACCACTAATTAGCTGTGTGGCTCTGGAAAAATCTTCATCTCTCTGGACAGTTGGTTTTTACATCTGTGAAATGAGAAGCCCAGAGCAGCTGCTAAGGCCTGCTTTAAGCGCTCCCATTCACGAATTTATCTTCATGCAGCCAGAGACAAGGGGCAAAAGGGCTGAGATGCCATCCCATGGCCTGCTATGAGTGAAGGCTGGGGCTAGGAGTCCCACAGGTGGCCACAGGATGAAACCCAAACGAAGGCGGCTACCGTCCACACCCTTGCAAAGAGGAAGGAAGGACCCAAGAGCAAGTCCCTGCTGAGGCCCCCCATGGTTTCACCTTCCTCGGGCAAAGGCAGCAGGGACACTGGAGTGTGTGCACCTGGCCAGAGATATCCCACGGTAGACACACAGCCCCTCTCCTACAGCCTCTTCACAAAGGTCAAGCCGATGAGCACTTTAGATACCGACCTAGATGGTTATGGGCAGAGACCTATGGCGTTCAGTTTAAAAGGCACAAGAACAGTGCCTCCCGCAGTGCCTAGTGGCTCCAGGGTTGCCATAGAAACAGATGGAGATGATGTAACTGTCCTTTCTCACATGCTTTGGAACCTGTAATTCATCCGGGCTTCCAGAAGTGTTCCTCCAGCAGCACAGAGGGCACCTCCTGGTTTGGCCTCAGCCCAGGTCAGCGACCGCTATGCTGACAGCTGCTGAGTCTTCCCTGAATGGCCAGGAGGGTTTGTCTCCAGTTCAGTTTGGACCCTGGGTCAGATTTAAGACTCTGTCTACAAAGGGACCCACCCCTACAGAAATGCAGGGTCAAGAAACGTGACAGGTATGTACAGCCCAACCACGAGCACTCCTTCCTAAGCAGGTGGACGATAGAAGGGCCATGTCTACAGTGGCCCCCGTGGACCCTTAGCATCCTCGGGTGCCTCGCCCCGTGGGTGGGAATTGGCCCCTCCCCCAGCAGCTGTCTAGCGACTTCAGATTCTGAAACACAGAGGCTTAACTTCTGCTTGAATTTTCTTTCCAAAGAAATGGTATAACATCTAAGTATACTTTTATAAAGATATTTCAATTTAGAAAACAAAATTAGGAGGCTTAGTAAGATCGCTGACTGTGGAAGAAAATGAAGGAACATGGAAACATGTTTTCCTAAGCAGTGTATTATTATTTGTTTAGTTGTGATCCCCTCACCCCTGTGGCTGTTATTGCCATGGATCTTCTGAATTAGATCTTCATTTTAGGATACCACCTTTATATCGGTGGCTGTGGGTTGGTTCCCATCTGCTGCGTGTCATCTGGACAAAGGGAGTCACAGCCTTCTGATACTCCGCACTAATTGTTAGGATGCCAGTGGTTGCTGGCGACCTTAGTACTTTATTCCTGTTTGCACTTAATTCGTTACGTAGACACCTACTTTTTCCCATGAGGGTGCTAGACTGGTTCATCAACTAGCAACACCTGGTGATGTGTAAGCTCCTGCCTGGCTAGTTGGTTATTGCCGACTCACCAGCGTCTCAGGCAGCAGCACTCAGCAGGGCTTGTCATGGGACATAGTGAGAGGCAAGGCAGGTTCTGTTCTTTGCCATGTACAATGTGCACTTTGTCACCCAAATCTTTGAGGGAAAAATAGGGATGCACATTATACATGGGTAGTACCTGAAATACCTTGTATCTGTTCTTGTGTTTCAGAATTGTTACTTAAAATTTCTTGTACCATAATATGTGTAAAAATAAATGCTAGAATTCCTTTATAGTACAAAAACCAAGTATCTAAATGTAAATAAATAATTGAATTAAACAATTAAAGTGAAAGATTCTTTTCCTGAAAGTTTGGGCCAAAACTGGGGGTGCACAATAACCATGGGAGCACGTGACACACGGCAGAACACAGTATTTTGGAGCCGGGCGGGGAGCTGGTGGACACCCTCTGAGTTAGAGCGGCCTTGCCCAAGGTGGTCCCATGGCCTGTCTCTCCGCTGTGCTCCACCTCAAGGACAGAGGAATGGGGTCACTGAGACCATTGCCTTCGGTCTCAGGGGTCAGACCCAACTTCCGGTGAGGACCTGACCTTTTCTGCCTTCCCCACTTCCCCCCTTTAAGTCTGCCCCATCAATGGCGATGCGCTGAAGAAACCAGCTCTTTTAGAAAGCAAAGGAGCATGACCCAACGGGGAATTATGTTTGCCTTGAACCCACCTTCCCTTCCTTCCACGGCTCTTGCCCTCTCCCGTTAGATTGCTGGGTTGCCTGGGAGCCCCTCCTACCTGCCGAGCAGTCCGGGCCCTGGTAGCCCTCGTCGCAGAAGCAGAGTCCCTCCTGGCACTGCCCTCGCCCACTGCAGGCGTTCGGGCACCGCTGCTGGCTGCAGTCCTCCCCGACGTAGCCCTCCTGGCACCAGCAGGTTCCGTTGGCACAGGTCCCCTTCCCCGAACAGTCCCCGGGACACCTGAATGTGCTGCAGTCCTCGCCCGCGTAGGGCTCCTCGCAGACACACTGCCCATCCACGCAGAGCCCCCGTGAGCTGCAGTCCGCGGGGCACCGGAGCTCGGAGCAGTCATCGCCGCTGTATTCGCTGTCACAGATGCACTGGCCATCCACACACGCGCCCCGGCCGGAGCAGCCCAGGGGGCAGTAGGGCTCTGAGCAGTTCTTGCCAAACCAGCCTTCGTGGCAGACGCAGCCGCAGGACTCGAGGCTGAAGTTGCCGTGGCCACTGCACTGAGGGATGTAGTCCAGTTGTCCTGGAACGGTCAAGGAGAAGGTCAACGGGCTGCAGTGGCACCCCCTAAAAATGGTGTATGGGGAGGGATGGACAGAGACCTTTTCTCACTCCCTGTTCAGACTTAGGTTGCTGAGGGTTAATCTCAGCCTGTGTAATCAACTTCATAACTATTTCCCCCAATATGGGTTGCCTGTGCCTAGCACAGTGCTGGGGGCAAGGATGCGTGAGCTTGGGGCCCTCACACGCGGGACCTCACCTTCAGTGCGCCCCAGCTTGGGTTCCCGAGGAGGAGGCCTGAGAGGGGGATTCACGGGAAGTGACTTATCAGAAAGTGCTCCCAGGAAAAATGGTGGGGAAAGGGGATGTTTGGGGAGGGAAGGAGCCCAAGCCAGATACGACGTCAGGCACAGTCCCAGGTGTGGTCACTTGGGTTCAGTCTGGCAGGATGCCCTGGTCACGGTGCCAGTGACACCTCACTGAGGGTAAAGAGCCATCCCTGGGGGCTGTGCAATCTCAGGCTCGTCCATTCTCTCTCTGGGCAGGCCAAGAGGGGTCCCGCAGCCCGAGGACAGCCCCTGACAAAGGTGTCCAGGTGCTGTGGGGATGGAAGGGGACCCGAGGGGATGTAGGCTGGGCACTGAGCCTGCTATGTAGGGCAAGGTCGTACATGCTATAGACTTGCCCTGTCCCTCTCCTTCCTGCCATCCAATTCCCTCTGCTCATTCATCACAACTCAGCTCCAGGGTCACCTCAAAGGCTCCCCACAACCTCGGTCTCATTTAGTCACTACTTGCTGTGATCTTTTTAGGATTCTATGCTTATCTCCGTCCTGGCCCTCACCACGCTGTAGCTACAGCAGCTAATTTATCTGGCTAACATGAATCAAACAAACTTATTAAGCAAACACAAACCCAGTACCTGCTCGACATCCTTCTCTGCACTTGGCCTTGGGGATATGAAGTGCAGTAAGTTATATCCTGTTTAATCCTGTCACTTCAATCAGCCCCCACGGCCTGAAAGGATGCAGCACTGACATTGCGAATATGGCTCTTGCTCGTAGATTTTCCCATGTCTGCCAGGGAGCCTGGTGAGAGGCTGGGAAGAAGCCACTTACAAAGCTGCCCAGCTCCCTCCCTGGGCAGCGAAGCGCCCACGTTTGTGGACACACATGGTTTCCCCGCATCCCCGGCTCCATGGGGAAACTGACCTGACGGTTCTTACCAATTGGAGACTGGATAACTGGACTCTCTTCTCCTCTGCAGACTATGTCTAGTTTTGGTTGGGAAGAGGAGTGGAGGTGAGAAAACCCAGGACGCATGTCATTACTCAAAGACGGCCCCTCGTCTGCGTGTGTCTGCTAGCCCTCTGGGCACGTGGGCAGTGTAGGCCGTCTCCCGCTCTCACCCTGTGAGAGCCTGGAGATACTAGAAGGGAAAGCTGAACCCAAGGCAGTACGATTGCTCTTCCTAAGGAGCACGTGGCCTGACTCTGAGGTCCCTTTTGGGTGAGAGAAGATGTGCACCCAAGGGCGCAGACGCAGCTCCTGCGCACTGGGGCCCGCAGTGACGGCTAGTGCTGGTACGGGGCTCCCTGGATGCCAGGCTTTCGCCTGAGGAGAAGCTTTTGTGTCCAGTGACTCCTGGCCATTCCTGTCTCTCACTATTCGTTGGCAGGGAAAGAAAGGCACAGGCCACGGAACTTGCTTCAGGATTAAGTCAGTAAGTAGCAGAGTTGGGATTTGAACTCAGAAGTCTGGCTCTGAAAACGTAATGACCCCTATCAGAGAGACACAGGCAGTACTCATAAGAGTTACTCATCAGGGGGTTGCGGGCGGCTAGAGGGACCTCCCCTGGACATTCATCCCGAGGGCGGCGGGATAAGCTCTGTGAAGTGTGTGTGCATGTGTGTGAGTGGGTGTGTGCATATGTGCGTGCTGGTGGAGAGGTGGGGGCCAGAACTTCCATCTTGCTGGGGACAACGGGGACAGGTCCTCAGAGACCTGGGTGCCTATCCTTCACTCAGATGGGAGAAAAGCTGCGACTGAGTGAGCACAGACCTGCAGCCTCCAGTCCCTCGGGTTACCACAGATATATCCAATTCAACAGCCTGTGAAACTCGGGATGAGTGTGGACAGACACCAAATTCCCCGCTCACCACCGAAACTGCTGTGCAGAACTGGGGCGCCATTACCTGACTCAACCCCCACCATCAGGCTAACGTATTTCAAACTGGCCAAGGGAGAGGCAACGAGAATGCAGGAGCTGAACCCGAGGGGAAGGACCGCCTTTCGATCTTAGAGGCGGTTTAACAGAGAGCTGCAGACTGGGGTGCCCGTTCCCCCTCTCCTTCCCCACCTGAGGCCTCTGCAGGCCCCAGCCCTACCTGTGGCAGCACCGTCTTGGCAGCAGCTGCCGCACTGGTCCCGCAGCACCGACACTTCCCTCTCCAGCATCTCGATGCGGCCGAGCAGCTCCTGAAGTACCTGGGCCGAACCGGCGCATGGGCAGGCCTGTTTGGGGAGTTTGATCTTGTGGGTGAAGGTGACCTGGCTCTCCTGGTCGGAGGTCTGGCCCAGGTACTCGGCCGGTGCCTCGTCTTCCGTACTCACCTCCCTCTCGGCAGAGGCCTCCAGCTCCGAGGAGCAGAGGCTGTCTGGGGGCACGTTGATGTTGTACACGTGGTTGAAGACCACAGGCGGCTCTTTGTCCGAGGTGTTGTAGCTGGCCACGCCTCCCTCCTCCTCCACTACCTGTCTCTGGACCCTTTCCGTGGGCACCTCCAGCTGACACTCCGAGGGCTTAAGCATGGAGCCCAGGAGGATCAGGTTGACGCCAAGGAGCACGTTCTTCAGGACCCCTGTTTCCCCGTCCACCCCCATCCTCTCTGCAGAGCTCCGGGGTCAACACTGGCCTGCGGCACACAGCATGGACCTGTCAGAATCTGCAAGACAAGAGAAACAGGGCTGAGATGGCCTCTGAGACCTGCGCCTGGGGTCGCCACGCTGGGTACCATCCTGCAAAGCCACAGAGCAGGCCGCAGAAGACTTTGAAGGTGAGGTTGTAAAGGGATAGGAGCCGTCAGGTCCTGAAAGCCCAGAGCTTTGTCCCCTAGAGGGAGGGATCCCTGACACAGACATGGCTCCTGCCGAAGAACACCTGGGATTTCCCAAAGACTTGTCTGGGATGCACGCGTCTGGACCCCGTGGTGGTGGGTGGTCCCAGCAAAGAGAACGTGTGAGGGCAGGGGCCCTGGGGTGCTGTGCAGAGGCCATTTCTCCCAAGAAAACTCAGAGCTTCCTTCCACTGCTGGGTGAGAATTAGAACGAAGTCCTCGTGGAGCCTCAGGCGCACCCTCACATTTCCCCAGCCGAGCAGGGGCCCCGCCAGGCACTTCCGAATAACTTATTAACTCCTCCGAGCTCATCTCTTCAATACAAATTGACTTTGGAGTAACCAACCAGGCAGATAATACAGTTCCAGGTAATTGTGGTTGTTAATAACCCTTGGGCACATTTGCGATGATCTGGAACTGTGTGAGCTGAACTTTCTTTTAATCTTCTCATTCGTGTAGTCCCAGCGCTGTGTGATCACAGGGGTCCTTTCTTCCGAAGTCCTGTTTAAATTGCTAAAATAATAAATCAGCCCCTCCGCTGGTCACCTCGTCACAGCGAGCCACAGAGAACAAGACATTTACTGTCATGCAAATCCATTGTACAGAAATTGTATTTCTTTTCTCTTTCCTACATGAAGGAGATAAAAGGCTCACAAACTTTGGTTCTAAAGGTGGTGTGAGAGCTGCTGAGAAGATAAAGGACCAAGAGATGATGAGGCGAGAGAAACATTGAGCTCAAGGGCAAAACAACAAATGGAACGAACATGCTCTGAATGTCCTTGGTGCACAGACTTCACTGTGCCGCTCACCCTAGTTGACCCTAGTTGTGACCCTAGTTGACCCTCAGAACAACCCTAGAATGGACATGATGCTCATTCCTGACTGATGATGGAGGAAATTCTGCCTAGAGAGGTCAGGGTTTGAGTGCAAAGGTTAATTAAGAGCTGGACTCTCGAGTCAGGCTGCCTGGGTGCAAACCCTGCTCCTTTGCTTTGCTTTCTAGCTGTGAGGAGATCATTTAACCTCTCTGGGCCCCTGTTTCTCCATCTATAAGGTGGGGATCACGAGTACCTACCTGACGGAACTGGTGGTGGTGATGACTGAGTTAGTACCTGTGTGACACTTAGCTGAACCTGACACTCAGTAAAACAAATGCACTGTTCATGGACAGGTAGAATAACTGTCCCAGTTCCCATCCTCTCCGGGTCAGATGCAGCCTCGTGACCACCGTCAGGGCTTCGTGCTTCACTGTGGACAAATGGTCACTGCTCAGAGACGCATCCACACGCCAAATCTTTGTTATGACCTAGTCCCTGTCCTTGAGAAACTGTCCTCGAGAAACTGTCCTCAGTCTCATGGAGGAGACAGAAACACAAGTAAATCTAATGGCAACGCAATGTGATCATTACCGAGACCGACAAGAACACGAAAGGCCCCGGGGCAGGGGCTGCAGTGACACAGGCCACCATGCCAGGAACAGCAGAGAAATCCACTCAGAGGGGTGGGCGGCCATTCGTGCCACTGACCTGGGGCTCCTGGCCTGGCTTCCAGACACATGGTCGGACTATACTGTCCAGGGCGTGATTCTATCCATAGCAATACCAACAGCCAACTGGGCATTTACCAGGCACCGAAATACATGTTTTCCTTAAATTACTTCATTCGTTCCTGGCAACAACCATATAAGAAAGGGAGGAGTGGTATCTAGGAGTCCAGGTATTTAGTAACTGGCGGGGCTCAGGCAACAACCAATGAGAAGGGGTGTCAACCAATTGGACCAGCTGTAAACAACCAGTGGGGCTCCGTGGTGACCCCACTACGACGGTAGGTCCTCTTCTCATTTCCGTTGTGGACCCGAGGATGACGAGCTGCAGAAAAGGCCAAGGAACTGACCACGACGGGCAGCCAACGAGCAGAGGAGCCAAGATGGAGCCTGGTAGAGCCAACCATAGTCTATGCACTTTAAAAACATTGAAAAAAAAAATGATTTTAGAGGGAGGGGAAGGGAGGGAGAAAGAGAGGGAGAGAAACATGGATGTGAGACAGAAAGCTCAATCGGTTGCCTCTTCCATGCGCTCCGACTGGACTAGGGACTGAACCCACAACACAGGCCTGTGCACTGACCGTGATTCGACCTGTGACCTTTCCATGTGCCGATGCTCCAACCAACTGACCCACACCAGTCAGGCAGTCTGTACTCTGAACTGCAGTTTCTCCACCACCTTCAATTAGTGGCTGCACACCATTCTTGTGAAAAGGCGTACAAGTCAGCCCTCTCACAAATCAGCATGCTCCCCCCCCGGATGAGACCTTGGACTCCCCAACAGCGATAACCGTCAGCGGGATGTTTTCTCTGCCCATCCTGTCTACTGCCCCAGACACTGCTTCCGTCTCTCCGCCTGGAGAAGCTGGTCTCATGGTACCCAGCCCACGCTGCGTCCCAGGAAGCCAGAGCAATTTTCAACCAGGAACCGTGATCCTAGAGGGGGCCGTAGACATGTCTGAAACTTGCCCTTCCCTGCTGAGCCAGCAGTTACAGAAAACCGGGGCTGGCGGCAGCACGCTCCGGCTCTATTCACTTCTCTGAGCTCCCCGTGACGAATCTCTGTCACCGGCCACTGTTAATCATGCCGCAGACCCTCCTGCTTCTCTCCTGCATCTGCATATTTGGTTTGGGGTGCTTTCTTGCGCAGAGAGAAGGTGGGATGGACAGTGTGCGGGGCTTTGCTTTTCTCACTTCCTCTGAAGCTCGCCGAAGGCAAAATAGAGATAACGCTTATTAACACCTACTTAATAAATGTGCCTTCAGTTCTGCTACACTCATGTCATGTAAGGATTATTTCAAAGTGGCTTTTCTTTCTTGTGTCCCTGAAAGCTTCTCTCTCTGGCTCCATCTTGTACCTCCACCTCCTAGTATTCCATGCCGCTAAGAACACTGACTGTTGGGGGGTGTCTTCCAGGAGTACTTTCCAGCGGTGCAGCGGGCAAGTTTTTGCAGCTCCCTCTGAGGAAGGCCTGGACTAATCCCATGGCATACCCACGGTGCTGCATTTGATGTTTGTCTCCTGTGGGGTGGGGGTCCCACCTGCTCTGAGACCCATGATCTGGCTTTAGTGTGATGTCTGCATCTCTAAGCTAAATGCAGAATCTGTCACCAAAAGCCACTTCGGAGGCTGGAGGGACCAGTGGAGCTTCCTCCCCTCCCTTCACTGTCTTCCTATCTCTTAGATGCATCACCTGCCTAGTAGGACTCCAGGACTAGAAGCAAGATGGGCCAGTCAGAGATGAAGTGGTGGTGGGAGGAGGGGAAGGAGGGAATACGGGAGAAGATGGAGGGGGACGAATGGCAGAGCGCCAAGCTGGCGAGGGGAACAGATGAGAGTTGCGTAGGTGGAGTGAGAAAATATAAACCCGGGGGACAGATAATATGCCCAGGGTCCAATGATACACTAACAGTGGTGAGCAAGACAGATCGCTATTGACCCGGCAAACGAGAGTGCAAGGGAGTTGCAGCCGTTCGATAGATTGATATTCAAGGAATCTGCACGGTGCCACTGATTCATTTCCTGCGCTCTGGCTTCCTTATCAATATAATTATTGTGGCCGCACCGATGGGTCTCCGGGGAATTTGTAAGAGGAGGGTGGACGGCAGGATGGCCCTGCGGGCCAGGGTGGTGCCCTGTTACTGAAGGTGTGTTCCTCTCTGGGAAGTCACCCCAGCCGGCTGAAGCTCCTGCCCCAGCTAAGCTCTCCCCCTGTGAGTGGCCTTTCTTTCCCTTGGCCTGTTTACCTGTCCTCCCCTGGCTTTATTTCTTCTCATTGAAGGCCTCACTGCTATTGCAGAAAAATACCCTGCAGTCCCTCACCTTTTCACAGGTTGGAGAAGGGAGAGGAGAGCTGGTCTCAAGAAGGTAGGTGGGGGCGGGGAGGGGAGGAAGAGGAAGAAGAAGAGGAAAGCCAGCAGTCATTCAGAAGCCAAGCCTCTGTCTTTTTTTCTCCTAGAGTCGAGGTGGGGATGGAAGAGAGACATGGGCAGAGGGACCTCTGGGGGGAAGATATGGAAGAGAAAACGATGTGTGTGCAGGTTGTCGGGCAGGTTGGGAGAGGCCATCTCTCGGGGGGGAGGGGCAGTGTTCTGGATTTCTAGCTGCCACCAACAAGAATCCCCAGGGGTGATTTACAGACCAGAACTGTATCTGTGAAAAAAATGACTCTCTCTTTTTTTAGTTAGAAATAGTTTAAAAATAGTTCTCTTCCCTGCAGTTGGGATGCTCTGTCACTTGGAGAAAGAGAGTAATTATGAGAGACGAGGTTGTAATGTGCTTACAGCGGCCCCATTGTGTCAGCAGAGGCAGCTGGGCTGCCGGAGGCCCGGGCCGCTTTCCCCATCAGCGCTGGACCTTTATTGGGCCTGTCAGGTTTGTGAACAGAACCCGAGGGCAGAAAACTCCCTGCAGAGAGGACTGCGCGGCTGCTCCAGAGCTGTCAGGAGGCCCGCAGCGGGGTGGGAGGACGGCCACCCCACGCTGCAGAACTGCGTTCGCTTCCACGCGCCCCACTGCCATCTGAAGGAAGGGCCTCTGGTGAAGAACCGGGTGGGGCACTTCCATGTTCCGGCGCTGGTGGTCAGCCCAGGCTGCCTGCGGCGCGGTGTCGGTGTGGCTTAGAGAAACCGCGGTGGCTGGGACGCGGGGTCTCGTCCTCCGGCTCTGTCTTGCTTGCTCTCTGAGAACTCTAACTGACCCGACCTCCCGGAACAATTCCTTCTTCATCTGCAAAACTGGGTCTTCAAAAATAGGATCCTGGACATCGATCGAGGGCGTGCCACCAAAGGAGTGAGAAGTCTTGTCACTGGAAGTGAAGATGAGGTCACTGGGTTCGAATTCCCACTTTACAACACAACTGGCAACGCTGGGCCACTGGTACCACTGGGGGAGACCGTCTTCTGCGGGGGGCTGAGGCTGGCGGCCTGCCTTCCAGGTTGCCCCGATGATTTTTGGTCAACAGAGATCCCGTTTAGGTGAGAATTTATCTACCTTTTACAGACGCCAGAGAATTCATATCCTCCGTAGAGCATTCGAGTAGATAGAATTAAAAATACATACTCCCATTTAATCCTGAGAACCATTGACGGGATTATTCCCATTTTACAGATGAAGCTCCAGGCACGGGAATGACCTGCCCAACCACACACAGTGAGCTGGAGGTGAGCTGAGTCCCGAGTGGTGTTTCCAGAGTCAGCGCGGCTGCGGAGGCCCAGCCTCCCTCCAGCCGTGGCTTCCATCCTTTGCAAGCAGGCAGGATATAAATAATGAATTCCTAATGAGTCTCCAGCATTTTGGTCAAGAATTCCTCCGGGAGTCTGACTTTCGCTGCCATTAATACCTGTTTCTCGTCTGTGTTCCTTGGGCTGGGAGCACAGCACGTCTCCACTTGCTGTTCAGTTATTCTTGAAGAGCCATCACATTACTCTTCGTCTTTCCCTTCTTCACATTTCATCAGACTGCAAGGAAAATTCCCTCGTAAGAAAGACCGCCCATCAGACTGCGGCCCGCCCAGGTCCATGGTTTCTGTCTCCTGCCCGAGACGCCCTTGAGGATGGACGGAGCAGTTAGAGCAGAGCGTGAACAGGGGTCTCTGCCCTCATGGGCCTTATCATCTAGTTGAGCAGACTGGACTCCTACATGCAGAACCGAAGGGGAAAGCGAAGCAGTTCATTTCTATCAGTAAATGGAAGATCAGTCCTTTTAGGTTTAAAAGGAGCTCTTGACTGTGAAGAAAGATGAGTGTGGGAGAAGAGACCGGAGAGAGAGTGACCCCATCCAGATGCAAGGGTGGTGTGGGAAGGGTGGGTAGAGTCGTGGGGTGCAGCCGGGGAGAGGGGCAAAGGGCAGAGTGTGAACAGAGTTCATTGGGGGCCCCAAGGACAAATGCAAGGAAGTTCTGCCTCGGGAGAGACCATCTGCAGTCTTCACAAAGGCTTGAAGTCCACTGAAACTAGGCTATGAACACCCGACTTGCACACCTGGGCTGTGCCTGTGCATACAGGGGTGGCCGTGCATTTTCAGAGCTCGCGGGGCTGCATGTCCACGGACCGGTGGGATCCAGGAGGACAATGTGCAACCGTGCCAATTGACGGATGTGGCCCAGAACATCTAATTAATTGTAATTGTCAACGTAGAAATTGTTTTTCCTGATTTCCAGGGCACTGAAATCCTTTGGAAACAAACATGTCTCAGGAATAGTCACCTTTAAAAATGATGCTCACCCACACAGAGAACACCAGCTAATTCGTCTGCTCTAAAAATACCTAATGACAGATTCAAATATCAGATTCATGCTGTTTTCAATTACATGACATAACTCTATTGGAGTTGATCCTTCCAGCAGGAACAGAATAATTGCTTTCATATTGGATATCCATTAATTTCTTCAGAGGGCTCGTGTGTTGGAGGTGACAGCTGATGAACGTTCAGCTCTAAAGGTCTAAAGTAGTTACTTACTTCATCATATAAATTATGTCTTTTAGAGCATGAAATTGCACCCCCCCAACCCAAAGGCTCTACACAGGTGCAAGAAAAATAATTATTTTCTGCCTGAGGTGTGAGGACCCTCTGAGAGGACTGCTGTCGAGAGCTCAACTTGCTTAATTAAATTCAGTTACACAGTGATGGCATGCCAGGACCTGAGCCGGGTTTCACGGAGATGTCAGGGGTGAGCCAGGGAACTCTCAGGTAGCTCCCTGTGTCACCTGGAGGAAGGTGGTCACACAATGAGAATACATAGCAGACCGTGACAAGTGCCAGACCACAGGTGTAGGCAAATTCTGGGAGCCCAGCAGAAGGAAGCTTTTCAACCAGAAGACTCTTGAGAGACAGCTCCATGGAAGGGGTGGCCTGGGGGCGTCTGCGTGTGTTCAGAGATGAGGGGTCCTGAGGCGTCAGAGAGCCCTGACTGGACTCTTTCGAATGTGCTCTGGAGTCCCTGGCTTGTTGAGCCACTAGGTTTTCCAGCAGGGCGTGACACCATGATTAGGAAACCCTTTGACATCTGTGGCTGCGATCGGCCCCAAAGATGAATTCTAATCTGAGAAATGTAAACGTTGGTTTTGCTTGTCATTTATCTTATTTTGCGGTGATGTAGTCGCTAAGGCCCAGATTAGTCTTCCTCATGACTTTAGAGTGATTTTACCAGGGTACATAATTTGTTACAGTCTTTCTCTCTCCCTCTCCGTCTTGACAAAATGCATTTTGCTCTCCATTAAGTTATACAACATCATCTTTGTTCATTATTGTTTAGAAGGGGCTCCAGTGAAATTCAAATGCGGTTTTATTAACTGCTAAATCCGGGAGATGTATTGTAAAATATTGGACGTTTAAATGTTTTCAATCTGAATAAAGACAAGAATGGACTATTTAGCTACAAGCAGCTGCCTTTCTGAAAAATGAAGCATACGGGCTGAATGGGGCCGGGTGCTGAGGCTTTGGTAAGCCACGCATGCTCTGGGGGCCCCCAAAGCCCTGGTGTTCCTAGAGGATGCAGAACAACCCATGGAGAATGCAGAATGTCTTGGGGGGGCTGGGGTTTATACCTGTGTGTGGCACCCAGGTCTCTCTGATGGGAACCTCCCCCTCCCCTCAACCCCCCACAATCTTCTTCCTGCCCCAGCCTCCATGTGCACTGCTTAGCTGCCTTCCTTCTCCGCACAGAAACTTCTGGAGTTCTCCCATCTTCCCCCAGACCCTCTCCCCACAGACTCTCTTACCCTGGAACTTCCCACTGAGCCAACACGGAGCTGAAGCTCCAGCCTGAAGGACAGTGGAGTCCTGGCTTCCTCCTGGGGGGCCCCCCAGGGCTGGCTGTGTCCCTCAGTGGAAGGGCACTGCTCCCCTCAAGGTGATCTTTTCTGTGTGACCGACTCTCTGCCAAGTGCCTTCACCTCCTTTGGGGTGTAGGTATGATAACAGCTCAGATGGTCTGGGTCTGGTATGCTCACTGGTTGACCTTGACCATGACTTGTCCAGGGCTCATCCCTGAGGGTACCTTGGGGACCTCGCTTCCTGGGAAGGGCCGTTTGCACAGGCCTTTCTCCTGCCCCCAACTCTGCTCAGAGCTCATTTCCCCTCAGCAGTCAAATGCCAAAGCAACACAAGATACAGTATTGCCAATAAATTAACACCTTCTGAAAAATCTATTTGGAAACAGGTAGGCCTCAAGCCATAAATAACAGTGACATTTTCATTTTAACAACAGCCTTCAGCTAACCTAACAGAGGACATGGTTCACTGTGATTTCATGCCGTCACGGAGAAGAAGATTCATTGCCTGTGAAAGCTTCAACATCCCCCCTCCCCCCATTGCTCTTCCTACCTTTCCCCTTCCAAGAAGCACTAAAAAGAGGCGGAGTGACAGACTCCTGACATTTGCAGACTTCTTGTGGTTTGGGATGCTTTCCTTCACATCATCTCTGTTGAGCCTTTTGCGGATTTTGTAAGGCATGGAAGGTGGGTGTGTTGCCTCACTCCACGGATGAGGGAACTGAGGCCCCTTGTGTGCATAACAAGCTGTAAAGTTTTAGCCTTCTACTTTCCCCACTCTCTGGCCACTACCAGGGGCTTTGATGAGCAGCTGCCTGGGGTGGGGGAGAGGCGGCTCACCACCCTTGACTGGGAGGGGCAGGGCTCCAGGTGGGGTGGGGTCTGGTGGCTGAGCAGGGGCGGAGAGTGGGTGGAGGAGCCCAAGCTGACCAGGGCTGATGAAACTTTCTGCTTCCCTCTGTGGATTCACTCAACAGCTTTCCTACTTGAGGGGGTCGAGGGTAGGAGGAAGATACCCTGAGGCTCTCACGTTTCTCTAACAGCAACTCAAAACGGAATCCTTTCTTTGGAGTTTGTAAGAGGAAAACATATCCCTCTGATCCTAGTTTGTTACCAAACGGTTCCTGCAGGGAACTCACTGTAAAAGCATCCCTCTGCTGAGAAGACACCTCCGGCAGATTCTTGGGAAGCCCCAAGGGAGAGAACTGTTTCCCGAACTGCCTCAGAGAAGGTTTCACGCCCTCTGCATCAGGGGCTGACTGGAAGATAATTATGAGGTAGGGAGCATGTTCTTCTACTGTGCTGGAATATTCTACCTTCCTTAGTCTAGACCCAAGAATGCCCAGAATGATTCAAATGTTGGATCTGCAAGAGGAGTCCACAGTATTGGATCAACAATGAATAGGTATCACCTTTCTCCAAAGTAACGAGATCTCTGGTCTCCTCCTGGAAGACTGAAGATGTGGGACCGGTGGTGGGATTTGTCCCAGCCGGTGGCACTTAACTAGGAAGGGACATGTCCACCACATCCAGCGAAGCAGGTTGCACAGAGCTGCCCTGCCCAGGGCACGTGTGGTCTGCCCCACAGCAATACGAGGTCAGGGTTGCACCAGGAAGGGGATGAAGGGCTTTCTGTGATGGACGCACACACACTCCAGGCACCCACCAGGCACTCTGCCAAAGGCATGTCATATCCACTCACGTGATCCTCACAGCGGCCATACCAACTCCCACGATCTTCCCGTTTTACAGATGAGCCATGCTGAGGGCAGCCAACTGCTCCAAAAACACAAAGCCTTTAAGCAAGGGCACTAGATTCCAGCTTCGGCAGCCTGGCTCTCAAGTCTTTTCTGAATGTCAAGGGGACGCATTTGCCCAGTGGGTCTGGGCATGTCACACGGGCAGGCGTGTGTGGCACCTGGCCCCCACTCTGAGCTCCGGCAGAACCTGTCACTACGCTTATCATGGAGGCTCCCAAAGGGGTACTCCCTGCTCTCCACTGTCCCTCCCAGGGGGATACCCCAAGGGGCAGGTCTGTGATCTGGTCACCCTTCGTGCCAGCCCAGAGCACAGGTCCCAAAGCCTAACCTGTGCTCTCCCGCTAAATACATGCGAGCATGTCCACATACGTGTGCTGTGGTCCTGGCCCACCTCACCTGCTCAGGTGTCTGTATTAGCCACACAGATTGGTTTTTCCTGCTTCCAAAGCTTCTGAAATTTCCCTCTCTGCAGTATTACCCAGGAGGGATGCCGAGGGGGTGTGTGTAGGGACTCTGAGGGGACAGGGGACAGCTGTCCTGCTGGCCGTCAGCACACTTTATTGCAGGGTAATGAATGTCCTGCCCGACCCCTTCCAGTCCCGCTCACCGAGTGCTTCGGGATGCTCCGTGTCCCCCTCACTTTTCTGCTGATTACCGCAGCTGCCGCCACATTGTTTCTTACTATTGACCTTGGTACCTGTCGGCCCATCACACCCCTAATTGTCTTCACCTGCCACACATCCATCTCCACTGATCACTCAGGCCCTGTCAGTCTCTCAGGGGTTTACTTGATTCTTCCCTGAAATGAAGGATGATCTGTGGCCTTCTTTGCCCTTGGACTTGATGGAGGCTGTTGGTGATGAGCTCCAGGGGCCACCTCAGGAAGATTTTGGTGGGCCGAGCACCTGTCTTGAGTTTCCTGGCCCTTCCATTTGCTGGTTTTATGAGCTTGAGCAAGGCAGGTGACTATTCTGAGTCTCAACGTCCTTATCTGTGATGTGGGAATTATTTAGTGTGAGAATCCAGTCTCTGCGAGAATAGTGCACAAACTAGGAAGTGGCACGTGCTCGAGGGGAAGGCATTGGGGCTGTTAACATGGAGAGTAAAGCAGCACATGGTCTCCCCCTCTGCCTGGGTCCGAGGTCTGGTGTGAGACGCCTTTGCTTCTCAATCTCCCCTCAGCCCCTGTGCTTAGAGGGGCCCAGCAGGATGGCGAGTCACTGCTGGGCACTCAATTAGTAATTACTGAGTTGAGCAGAACTGAGGATGCCCAGGAGGCTACCATGCTGTGGTAGCCTGCATGGTGCATCTTCCTGCCCACAGTGCAGATGGAGAAGGACCCTCGCTGCATGCAGGCTATCAGTGACGCTCAGAGAGTGCTCTGTTTTCCAGAGCAGGATGATTAGAACATAATGACAAAATCACGAGGGCTCCTAAGTTATTCTTTGGTTGTGGTTGCTCCTTAAAACCAGACTTTAAGCAACCAGAAGGGCACCAGGGGTCAAAGCTATTCACCTATAGCAGCTGGACCTGAGGCCTTGGAGCCTAGCAGCTCCAGGGCCCAAGGCCAAGGTGGGGCTGCCCTGAGCTGCACCGGAGCATGATGCTGGGCAAGACTGAGGTGGGTAACGTGGGGTGTGCAGGTGCGGCCACGGTCAGCCGAGTCACAGAGCTGGGTTAGAGCCAGAGGCGTCAGAGCCGAAGGAGAAGAGACACCGACAGAACTGGGTGCTGGCCCCACATGTCCTGGGGTGCGAGAGTGTGTGTGCCTCCAGGGTTAACACCCACACTGATGACCTAAAGTGAAGCCAATATGTCTACGTTTTTAAATGTCTTTTTTTCTGCTTAGAAAAAACAATATTTGCTATAAGCTAACTAGTACATACAGAAAGGTTATGTTTTTAAAACCCTGGTGGGTTGAGCGTGCACACCATTTGGAATAGACACCTTCAACCCACAGATTCTTTGGGATTGCTATCTTTGCAGAAGTACCACCCAGTGGCAGGCCTGGAGGGCAGGTCTACGGGAGACTGGGCCTGCATCAGCATCTGGGCCACAGGGTCACACAGGTAAGGCCAAGGCCAGGCCTGGCCGGCCTGTGGAGGGGAGCTGGGCAGATCTCAACAAGGGAGCCGTTCCCCTCCGCCCTGGCACCAAGCACATGTCTCGGTCTATTGGAAGCCTGTGAAAGCATGGTCAGGGTGTCCAGCTCCCTCTGCAAGGTCCTCCTCATGAGCACATGTACAGAACTGTGTCCGAACGTTTCACTTCCATTTGATCAGATTCATGAACCAAGTCTGTTAGAGAGAGCCCTGTGGGAGGGAAGGGGCCGCTCCCCTCCCGACTCCGATTTGGAAACATCACAGCCCTGAGGCAGGTGGCCCTGAACCCTGGAGAAGAGAAGGGTCCACGGGGGGTGGGAGCGACAGGCACAGGAGACAGTAGACACCATGGTCCCCGGTTCCCACGTGCCATCCGCAGAGACCAGGGTCCATCAGAGGGAGTCAGGAATGGCGAGTGGCCAAGTGTGAGTGGGAGACGAGCTGATGGCCGAGAGGGAGGCTGCACTCAGAGAGTGCTTCAGGCTCAGAGCGAGCTTCGGGCGCTTGGAGACTGGCACGGAGGAACATAAACTCAAAGACCCTGGCGGAGAGGGTGACTCAGCCCTGAGTGTCTAGGAGTGTTTCTACCTCCAGAGTCCCTGTGGGTTGGGCAGATTCTCACCCCCTAGAGAGGATCTGGGAGTAATTCTTATCCCAAGGACTGCAAGCACCTCGGGGCTTGGGTTTATGGTGTTGTGGGCCCATTGAGTCATTTTCTCAGACCCTGAATTGAGGCCCTGCTCTAAGTGGGAGAGAAGGTGGTGCTGTAGGCATGGCGCCTGGGCCTTGCACAGGCCTGGAGCCCAGTCTGCCTGATTGTGGGCAAGTGACTGATTTTCTCCGAGCCTCTGTTTCCTCATCTGTAAAATGGAAGTACTAATTCACGGATCCCCAGGGTGGTTGGAAGACTTACTATATAACATGTATTACGCATTTAGCACAGGGTCTAGCACAGAGCCAGCACTCTGCAGAGGGGTCAGCCTGATTGGGAGTGTCTCCCGAGGTGCTGGATGGGGCTCTGAGGGGTGTTTCTGTAAGTATCCTGCGTAATTCAGGAGCATAGAGTTGAACTGGTTGTTTCTGGAACCTGTGGCATTTGTTCCTAAAGCAGTGTCCTGATTGGCTACAAAAAGGGCCTCCAGATATCAAACTACAAAGCTTTTGCCCAGCAAAAGAAACCACCAGCAAAACAAAAAGGCAACCAACCGAATGGGAAAAGATATTTGCAAACGCTAACTCTGACAAGGGGTTAATATCCAAAATACAGAAAGAACTCATAGAACTCAACACCAAACAAACAAACAAACCGTCCAATTAGAAAATGGTCAGAGGACCTGAACAGACACCTCTCCCAAGAAGACATGCAAATGGCCAGCTGACATAAGAAAAGATGCTCAACTTCACCAGCTGTTAAGGAAACGCAAATCAAAGCTCCACGGAGACACCACCTCACACCAGTTGGAGCGGCCGTTACCAACAAGACAGGTAATAAGGAGTGTTGGCGAGGTTGTGGAGAAAAGGGAACCCTCGTTCACTGCTGGTGGGAATGTAAACTGGTACAGCGCTGTGGAAAACAGTATGGAGATTCCTCAAAATATTAAGGATAGAATTACCATATGACCCAGCAACCCCTCTTCCAGGTATTGACCTGAAAAAATTGAAAACATTTATTCACAAATATACATGCACCCTTATGTTCACTGCAGCATCATTCACGGCAACCAAAATGTGGAAATGACCCAAGTGCCCTTTGACAGGACCGGATGGAGAAGAGGTGGCGTGTGTGCAAAATGGGATGCCACTCAGCCATAAGAAAAGATGAAATACCGTCGTTTGCCACAGCATGGATGGCTCTTGAGACTATTATGACGTACACAAAGTAAGTCAAGAACCATATGATTTCACTCCTTTGTGGGATACGACACTGAAAACAATAAATGAATAAACGAGAAAAACCAACAAAAACTCACACAGACACAGACGACAGTGTGGAGGTGATCAGAGGGAAGGGGGTGGGGGTAGTAAAAGGTAACAGGGGCCAAATCCACAGTGAGGGGAGAAGGTTTGCCTGCAGGCAGCAGGCACATGATGCAATACACAGATGGGGCATTGTAGAATTGGACACTTGAAACCTATATACTTTTATTAACCAACGTCGCCCCAATAAATCTGATTTACAAAACAACCGAGCAGGGTGAATGGCGGCTGGCAGCAACAGGACGAGCTTGCACCCTTTCTCCCTCCACATCGCACAGTGTCATTATTCTTGAATTTCCCACTCTCTTTTCTACTCCCCTTCCTTTCCTCCTTCCCTTCCTTTCCTTTTCTCTCCTCCTCTCAGTCCTTCCATTCTTTCAGGACTCATTCCTCTGGCTGAGTATTTGCTGTTATTTTAGGTTCTGTGGTGTTATATTAGCAGCCCAGGGGCCTCTGCATCTCATGTGATTACAACTGAACTGTAGCTGAGATGGCTATGCTCCACCTTATATCCATTCTCCTCTTCTCTCTTGGTGGCAAAACATTTACTATTCAGGGCCATGTTGCATCCACGGGAAAGACTATGTTTCCCAGTGTTTCTTGCTGGGAGTGGCCAGGTAACCAAGGCTGGGCCAATGAGAGGCAAGCAGAGTGCCATGTGGGACTCCGGGAAGGTTGAATGTAGGAAGCTGACCAGCTGAACTGCACTGTCTGCCCCTGCACCTCCCTCCTTCCTGCTATCAGAGCATGGGCATGGCGGTAGAGCGCCGGGAGCCGTCTTGGACCATGCAGCGAACTCGACGATGGAACCACAGGGTAGGAAGAGTAGAGAAGATGGAGGGGGTCTGGGTTTATGACGACCCTGTGTGCCTATACTCCAGCGCCGGACTGGATGTCTCTGGTGTTCGTATTCACGCAAGAGAAACGAATGTCTACACTGTGTCGGCCATTGTTACTTCCAGTCTCTGTCTCTACAGCTGAACTCAGCCCTAAGGGACTCACTACCCTCATCAAAAACTGTGTCCTATGCTCCACTTTTCCTTGCCTGGGTCTTGACTCTTCTGCCTTCACTACTGGGTAGGACACGGATGCTTCGGGGGGGCAGCCTGGTCACCTCATGTGGGGTGGCTCATTGTAAGAGAGTCACAGCACATCCTGACTCTCTTCTCCATCCAACAAACCCTTCCCAGGGTGGGACTTGGGGGAGTTTGTAGCTGCAGCAGCTGAAGGTTTGAATCCTTTGAACCCATAGCAGAGTCCCCTATGGACGTGTCATATGGGGAAGCAAAGGCAATGCATTGAGGCTGTCACTGTCCTGGAGCTTGGACAAGGAAACAAAGGATGTGAAAGGATGTGGCGCCTTCAGATGCCAAGTGTAAGAGAGGGCTTCATCCAGTGGGGCTTGCTGGTTCTGTTGTATGTATGTTCACAAAGTAATTCACAGTTCCCTTGGAAACATGAAATAGTTCAGGTCTAAATTTAGAGTGCTCATTCTGAGCTGCTGTCACAAGCTCAGACCATGCAGGGCGAAGGAAGGGAACGAAGAGATGTGGGGCAGTTCAGCGTCCACCTAAGCACCATGCCCGTCCTTCAGGCCACCGCAACCAGAGTCGCTCCTGCAGGAGGTCACTCCACCCTCGTCCGCCTGTCTCCCAGTTCAGGGGCAGAAGGGAGGAAACCCCTTCTCTCTGCTCTTGGAGCTCTGGTCCTAGTGCTTGGTTTTTTGGTTTACTCCTTTGCCTTCTCAGTTGTGTGAGGCCCCCTGACATTTGCCATCTGCTTTCTGTTAAATTTTCTTGCAAAGTGTCTCGGTGTGGGGTCCCAGAGAAGCGGCATGTGACACTTAGGATGCAGCCAGATTGCATTTTCCAGCTTCATCGGTATGTGGGTCTCCCGGGAAGGCTCTGGCAGCCTGGGGTTGGGGAAGCACACTGGTTCCAGAGAGCAGATGTGAGATGGAGCACCAGAAGAGGAGGGAAGACTACAGATGAGCTCTACTTGTGACAATGACAACATATGGCATGTCAACTGTCCCTGGGAGCACTGTTCCTTCCCTGGGCCCGAACAGAAATATGAATCCCCCACCAGGTCTGTCTTGGTTTCCTGTGTGTCTCCACACTGCCAGGGAGGTGACCTGGCTCAGACCATGCTTGTCCCTCCCAGCATTGTAGCTGCTCACTGATGCCCCCTGCTGGACTGTCATGCTGTGACCTCAGGGCCGTTGGGCCAACAGTTGGCACATGGCCTAGTCTATGAATTCAGAAGAGTTGACTGAGCTTCCAAGTGAATGAAACCATCAAACCTCTGCTTATAACACAGGTGGCAAACACGAGGCCCGCAGGCCAAATCTGGACCTCCACCTTGTTTTATCCATCCCGGCACCTTGTTTCTACCTGGCGGCACTGAGCTTCTTGCCCCTAGTTAAGGAATAGTTCCATATACACAGTCCTAAAATTACATTTGGCCCTTTGAAGGCAACCGTGAGGCTGCTGTGGCCCCTGGTGAACATGAGTTTGACACCATTGGCTTACAACCTTGAAATGTCTCTTTGCCATCTACAGGCAAAACTCATTATCAGTGATGTGACTGCTGAGGTCTCCAACCTCACTGCTTACCACCCCGGGCCCCTTGGTTGTGCTTAGGAACAAGCTCCTACCTCTGCTGGCTCCACCGTGTTCCAGCATGCAACACGGACTTTCTGAATGCTCTGAGTTTGCTCCTGCTGTCCCCCTGCCTGAAAGATGCTTGGAGTGATTCTTAGCTCTGCCTTATTTCCCTACCTCTCTCTCTCTCAGCTAGCACCTTAGCTAGCTAACTCCTCCTTAATTTTAAGACTGATTGCCTGCCACCTCTTCCAGGAAGCTTTCTATCACCCTCCCTGGTGGGGGTAACAGCTGCATCCCTTTTTCAGTCCCCAAGCTTTCTGTCATTGACCTTTCTACAGTGTCTTGTAAATATATTCTTATATTTCTGTCTTCTCTGCTAGACCATGCACTCCTTAAGTGCAAGGATTGAGCTTTTAACTGCTCACAATACATATTTATTGAATATCTGGTATGTTTTGGGCACTCAAGGCCCTGCAATGGACAAAGTAGCTCCCAAGGAACTCATACTCTAGTGGTGGAAGAGAGAAAAAGAGACGTAAATATATCAAGGAATGATAAGTGTTATTTTAAAAGTGTGACTAGAGTAAAACGGGGAGAGAAGCAGTGCCAGGATGTGTAAGGGTACCTCCGATGAGAAAATATTTAAGCAGTGACTTGAAAGAAGGGAGGGAGTGTGCTGTTCGGAGAGACCAGCAAGGGCAAAGGCCCTGAGATGGGTCATGTCTGAGACAGTCCAAGGACAGCAAGAAGGCAGTGAGTGAAGTGGAGGGGACAGGGGATGAAGTTGGAGGGGTGTCTGAGGGCAGTGATGGTTATGCAGAACTGTGGGAAGGACTGCGTGGATTCTTCTCTGAGTAGGATGGGAAGCCATCGCAGGGCTATGAGCAGAGAAGTGACATGATGTGACTTAGGTGACACGTTGGAGGAGGAACTAATTGGGTTTGCTGATGGATTCAATCGGTAGGTGAGAGAAAGAAAGAAATGAAGGATGGCACCAAGATTTTTGGTCGGTGCGAATAGAATCACAGCAGTGCCATGAACTAGAAGGGAAAAGACCGGGGAGGGTCAAGAGCAGAGCACAGAGTGATCAGAGGTTTGACTGGGGATACATAAAGTCTGAGATAACCGAGGACTCCAAGAGGTTGTATTGAGAAGGAAATTGGACATATGAGTCTGAAACTCAAGGAAGAACTTGAACTAGGGGTATAAATCAGAAAGGTGTCAGTGAACATCCACAGAAGTGAAGGGAGTGGGTGTGGACATTGAACAGAGAAGGACCCCAAGGTCCGGTCCCTGTGGTGCACTGATGCTGAGAGATTCCATTGATGCTCAGGAGCCAGCACAGACGCACGAGAGGGTGCGCCTCCCAAGGCGGGAGGAGGGCTGAGAGGGGGTGGATGCATAATTACCCAGTGGCAACGGTATTTCAGAGTTGTGAGTCAATCCAACAGAATGAGGACTGAGACGTGACCGCTGCATTTGACCATGAGGAAGTCATAGGTGATGCAGAGCAGAAGGAAATAGCTGATGCAGAGCAGACAGAACACTTGGTGGCCCAATGTCCTTGAATAGGCAAGAGGGGATGGGATCCAGTGCTCACGAGGAGAGAGCTGGCATTTCTAGGAGCCTGGCCACTGGCAGGAAGGCAGAGGAAAAGCAAGTGGGTTGGTAGACAGGGCAGTCGGAGTGGACAGACCTCCCCTTCTGACTGCTTCCCTGTCTCAGAGAAGGAAGATGTCAGGCTGAGAATGAAGGCGAGGGCCCCTGTCTTACTCATTGCCGTGTCCCCAGAAATTAACATGGCGCCTGCCACATGGTTGGTGTGAGTGCATGGTGGATGGGTTGCAGCTCTACCCAATGACTCAGCATTTTCTGGTTGTCTGGTTTTGTGCTATTTCATGTTCGGAACACTTGCTGGACTTGGGCGAGAGAAGGTGGGATACCACAGTAGAAACGAAATGCTTTCCTATGAAAGTTTTGTGTGCATATTCGCATACTACATCTAAGTATATATGCACACACGCATATGTTACATAGCATGAAAGTATGAAACAATTTAAATAGATGCTAACAATTGCTGCTATTAGCTAAACCCATCCTAGATCATTGTTCTTAGCCGTTACAGGCAACATTCTGCCTCTGTAGAGATACACAAATGTTCAAATGACTGTGGGAAGCCCAGCCCGTGGGAGGCCAGTGGGGCAGCTGTGGAGGGAGGAGGGGCTTCCAGTACCCCCTGAGCTACACAAGGGAAATCACCACCCCTCACGCAGCTAGTCCTCGTGCTGGCCTGGGTACCACTGAGTCCTGCTCGCCCTTGCTGGCCACCGACTCTAAGCAGCTACTTCTCAGTGACGTGATCCAAATATTCCTAATACTCCATCCTACTGCTCAGAGAAAAACATAAAGACAAGCTTAAAAAAGGTGAAAAACTATGGAGATGGAGGTTAAACAAGCAAAGAATGGGAATGGAATTACTGAAAATGAGAATGTAGAAGTTATGTCTAAGTGTGACATATTTTACGTTTGGAAGTCTGCCCAGGCCGGTCCTAGCTGTCACGGGAGCAGAGGGCAGAGCCTGAAGTTGTTGGATGACTGCGTGCTGGGGACCGCTGTGGCCTCCGCCCACCGAGGGCTGTGTGGCCCTCCAAGGTAGGAGCTCTGGAAGACTCCGGGAGGTGAGCGGTGCAGTAAATTTCAGTTTGTCTCACTGACCTACCTTTCCCTCCACCTCATTTTTTCTCCTGGATTTCCTCCCACCCTTCTCCTCCTTCAACCAGCTCACAGAAGTCACTGCAGGCAGCAGGACCTGTAAACGAGCCATGTAAATTAGGACAAGGCGACGCCCATCAGGTTGACTTAGTGCTGAGCCAGTGAGTGGTAGGAGATTTAAGCAGCAACAAGATGGAAGTGAATGAAGACAGAGTGGCCCCAGGGTCACGCTTGAGGAGAGGCCGCAGCTGGGAGAGGGATGGATTGGAACACTGGTGTTAAATCCTAGGGCTCTGGAGCGATATTGGCTGTATTAGCAGCACATTGCGGGGGAGAGGTTGGTCTCAGAGCCCACTAGACGGGCAGGGAGCTGTTGAGTTCGCAGCCCCTGGGCTGCCCTGAGATACATTGTCTATCAAGGCAGACGCGTGCAGAATGGGTGGAGGGAGGAGGCGAAAGCAGTGACCCGTCCTCCCCGCTTCTTACCTCTCAACCTTCAGCCTTTCTGCTTCCACGCATCAAAATACAATAATTATGAAAAGTCCTGTCACTTGCCCCAAAATGCAGTCATTCAAATCTGCTAGAACAGGTTTCTAAAAGTAAACGTCCACATATCGGGAAGATGTAAGACTTCTGGGAAAAGGAAATCCCTAAACATCTGCCCGATGGCCGCTCCACTCTGCGATGACTGGTGCGTTTGCAGGCCCCTCAAAACCCCCCTGCTGCGTGCTTGGCGTGGAATACCTGCACCTTTCCGCTACTCACTGCTCCTTGGGTTTCGGAAGGCGGTAATGAGTGCAAAATAAGTTGTGATGGTAACACAGTCACCCATGCATATTTACAACACATTCCTGTAGGCAACTTGTAGCTCAATGGAACATTCATGCTGTAGTATAATTTTTCAGTGATGTTACATACGTTAATAAAGGTAATTTAGAAAAAGCCTCATAAAATCATTTGACTTTTCTTTTTGCCAATTGCCAGAGTAATAAAATGCCTTCACATTATACTGGAATACAGAAGCTGTGCCCTTTGCTTGATTAAGTCCCTTCGGCATTTACAACTAGATATTTGCATGTCACTTTATTGCCATCTTATTTCAGTTTGCACTACGGAGTTCCTTTCTCTGGATGGAGCGTTTCCCCACGGTGTTGGAGAAGGGGACTCAACTTTCACACACCAGGAGGGCTGGGGACATGATTGTCCTGTCACTACTGGGTGCTCATGGCACCAAGCTACAGCCCCAGGACGACCAGGTCTTGCAGTCAATGCTTAGCCCATGTTTACTGATCACCTACTGTGTGCTCGGCACTGCGGTAGGGACTGGGGGCCACTGAAACAAGACAACAACCTGGGATAAGGAACGGGAACAAAGCTTTGCCAAGCTGAGCCCGGGGTGGAGCGTGAGAGACAGCCGGAACACATTTTAGCTTCAGTGGACGATCATTACGTATTTCTGCTAGAACCAAAGAAAATTGTTTTGGCCCCAAGAAACAGGGGGAAAGGAGAGACAGAAATAAGAAATAGGGAGGACTGGGAGACAAGGTGCTGGAGTGTGGATGGGCTCATTGGGAAGGACTCAAGAAGGAAGGAAGGCAAAGTGGCGGGCTCTGAGATCGGTGGCTGTGGATTTGAGATGTGATTTTTGTAGCTTCCCAAACCTTCAGGAAATTTTGCTATCCCTGCAAATGTTCTGTTTGGGGGTTGATTCTGGGGGAGGGGAGAGCTCTTCAGAGGACTCTAGTGGAGGACTGAATTTCTAGTTGACATGCACTTGAGGCCGAGGGCTTTGTGACACCATGAGCCCATGGCAGAGCTTTCGGCTTCATGTGGTCATGGACTTGGAGGCCCATGTCCATTAAATGTAGACCTCTCAGGATAAGGAGGCACCAGAATCAGAGACTCTAATGAAAATACTGATAGCCTGACAGAAAAACCAAAATCAGCAAACAGAACCAAGGTCGCTGATAGAGGGCAGGTAATTAAGTGGTGAATTGAGAGTCAGGGCTGTGGCCGGTCAGAGGAAGGGGAGGGAATCTTGTAAGATGAGGGAGAGTTTTGAGGTGTTTCTTCATTTTCTGACCAAGGCATCTAAGACCTTTTTAGAGGAGGAAGCAAGACCTAATGGGGTCCTTAGGAGACCTAAAGATTTGGACTGGCCAAGGAAACTTTGGATGCATAACAAAAGAAAGGCACACACACGTGCCCTTCGGGGCATGAGAAGCACAGCTGGCCCACCCCGGGGGCCTTTCCTGTGGGTCTGAGGGCAGAGCGCCCTGGGCCCCAATCCTGTGCACGGGCCGCAGGTCCTGACTCACACCTGTCCTTCCTGCACCACTGAAGGAACAGCAGGCAGCATTCCGATGGCTAGAACGGCCGTGGTAAATAACACAGGCGGTCTCCGCCATTCCGTGTCTCCTGGGAGAGACAGAGCCCTAACATGAGACCCCACAACGAAACAACTCAGAACTGCAATCAGTGACTTGGAGGAAGCCAGCAGGATGCTGAGGTGGAGAACACAGCTGGCCAGGCAGATGCTACCTAAGAAAAGGTGTTCGGAGCAGACCTTGGTGGGGAGGTGATTATTTAAATCGGGACCTGAAGAGAGAGAGTCAGGCAGAGCCTGGTGGGGTGGGCAGGAAGGACTCGGGGAGAGGGAGAAGCATGTGCAAGGGCCCTGAGTTTGGAAAGAACTTGGCACCTTTGACACTGTTACAGGCCAAGGTGACTGACACACAGTAAGGAGGCGAGAGGCGTGAGGCGGGGTCGGGGGCTGAGCTGGACCAGCGGGTGTGAGACCTGCTAGGCAAAACAAGGTCGGGCTGCATTCTGACTGCAACGAGAATTCATCCAAAGATTCTGAGCAGAAGTTCCAAACCTGTTCAACGACCTTTTTCATTTCTTGGTCTCTGTCTGTAAAGATTTCCAGCAACAAATTCTCAAAACTTCACAGGTATATGCCTGCCCCAGCCACTACGGCACAGAAAACAGTACGAACCTGCTCAGGGTTTCCTCATTTCCCAAAGAGCCAGCAGATGGATAATAACATTTAGTCATTGCTGGCTGGTAATTACGGTATACATTTAAAGAAGAAATAACTACATTTCCTGCTCCGAGCTCTCTCTTATGAAACGGAGAACCAATATCTCCCAAACTGTATACCAGCGATGCACTCTGTGGCTCCCAGAACTGATAGAGAACCCCTCGGGGTTAATAATTCATGCACGACCTGTGACCGCAGTTGTGCGTTATACCTGTTTTCATCAGATGTTCTCCTTTATTGAGTTTTCACAGAGTACGACGCAGCCTCTGTGTGCCCCTGTTTGAAATAGGCTCCTGTGTTTAAAATGTTCCGGACAATATAATTTCATCTGCACTGTTATGGGAAGTGCATGCTTCCTGCGTGTCTGGCTTTTTCAATCTTCCCTTGCTGACCTCTAAGGATGCGGCTGGAGGCAGATGCCATGCTGGCCCAGGCCGGTGGGGCTGCGGCTGTCACTGTCCTGCCCATCCATTCGCCCCCACCGCTCCTCTGATCGATCCTAAGACGAGGGTTTCTAACTCTGGGCGTTTGCAAGGACGGGTGGCACTCAGTTCAAGACTGCCAGCTCTGCTGTGACTTTACAACGCCTCTTCAGAGGCAATCAGTTTCTGTGTTTCTCTGTTGTTGTTTTGGGGGTGGTGGGGGTGGTGGTCGGTTTTTGCTCTTGCTTTTGTATCCACCCCGACCGTGGGCAAGGGGTGGCATCTGAGGCAATGACAGGCTCGGCCCCTCGTGGGGAGGGAGGTGTGTTGGGCTCAGCAAGGGAAAACGCCTCAGTTAGTGTCATCAAATCTTATTCCAACACGTGTAAGATGAGACCAATCAGGTGCCCATTTTTTAAGGCTGTTCTGACGACGTAATGAGCTAATCCCTGAGAACGTGCCGACGGCTGCACAGTAAGGGCTCGAAAAATGCTACCTGTTGTTACCACCGACCATTACTAGCTGCTGCTGCTTACTGTGTTTCCTGCAGGGAAAGGCGCCAGACGTCTGGACTTACCTTCCCCAGGAGTGAGCAGAGGCGGTCTGGAGCCATGTCAGTGCTCTGGTGACTTGCTCGGGCGCTGCCTCCCTGCCCCAGGGTGACTCCTGAGCCCTGACATTGTCACTCAAGTTCTACGTCCTACATCCCACTCTCAGGAGTGGTCAGGGGCTTTGCTGGTGTCTCTGTCTGGTGAGGAATGGCCCACTGGGCTCCCCTTTCCTACCTCTGACCTGGCCAAGGTGGACGGCCCTGTGGGACCTAGAGACCTAGGTGAGCTGGCTCAGCAGAGGCCACCGGAAGGCTCTGGAGGAGGCTGAACAGATCCTTTCAGGTTCAAGGTTTCTGATATGCACTTTGATGCTGGGAGCTCCTGCCCCGAGGGCAGCAAGAGAGCCCGGCCGTGTGAGCTGCTTTCCCTCGATACCCAAAGTAGCCTGCGTCTGTCTCTGCGCTCTGTGAAGTTGGGGGTGCAGGGAGTGTTGAAGCTGCTTGGGCACACTTTTGCCCTTTCCTTGGGGCTGGCCCCAGTCTGAGAGGATTATGTTTCTGCTGGGTCCTGTCATCTGACCCAGTGAGCAGCCTGCTGGTATGGCCATCTGCGGACAGGTTTCAGTGACAGCAGAGCATGGGAGGGTCTGAAAAGACCCTGGGCTGCCTTTTGTCTGCAAGGTAGAGACCAGCTGGAGTCACAGGAAATACTGTGTGGGAGTCGCTGCTTGCCCCACGCACCCCAGTTCGAATGAGATCTCCCCATTGCCGCAGAGAGTGCTGGCCAAACCCTCATCCCTAGGGAGCGCTGCCAATCCTTCTCTCTCCTACACAGGGTGCATGCCCACACACACATGGACACATGTACAGGCATGTGGGCACATGTACAAGAGCACACACATGGACACCCATGCCCACAGCAAAGCTCAGGGTGCCCGCACCCTGAAATCCTCTGTGGTGGGCTGGGCCTGCTGCACACGCTATAGGCCACTAGCCACGTGCTGCACCCCAAGGGCGTAGTGGCCAGGCAGCTCACACCGAGACAGCCCTCGAATGGACACCAGGCCAGACTGGAAGCTCCCAAGGGCAAGGACTGGACGATTTTCCCACCTCTGTACTCTATGCACCTAAGACGTGCCTGGCACACACCAGGTCTCAATAAATAGTTGCTGAATAAAATAAGGTGCCTGGCGCACACCAGGTCTCAATAAATAGTTGCTGAATGAAATAAGCAAACAGAGCAGCTTACGTGCAAGAACTGGCGCTGTGGGTCTTATCAGGGCCCTTGGGAGATGTGCATGTCCTCCTCTACAATGATAATTAATGCCTGTTAAGCACATCCCACGTCTCAGGCGCTCCACACACACTGACTCATTTAGTTCTTGCTACCACAAAAGCACCAGACAAAGCTAAAAAAAAAAAAGTCTGGTAGTGTACCACTGACTAGAAACGGTGTGGGCCGAGCCAGCAGGGGATGAGAGCAGGCGGGCTCCTCTCCCCGCTTCGCATCCCTCTCCGCACCTCCCGCTGCCTCACAGGGAAGGACTGTCAAGCTCAAAGTGATCTTGTGGACTATTGGGCCCAATCCCCGCATTCGCGCTTGAGGTCACTGAGGTTGAAAGAAGTTAAAAGACTTCTCAGCACCACCTACTTAGTAAAAAAAAAGTGACCCTGGGAACCAGGCCTCCAATCTGCTCCTGTGCCCACTGGACGCCTTGCTTCCAGCCGTGGCGCCTCTGCTGTGCCTCTCCCCTGGGGGACGTCATCACTTTGGCACCAGGACAGGCCATCCAGCTGTGCCCCCCGACCCGAAGGACAAGAGCCTCTAACAGCCCCTGAGAGCAGACGGGTGGAACCCACCACCCAGCACAGGATGGAGCTGCCCATCTCAGCGGCAGGTAGGCAGTTCCCGGCTTGGCAGGACTGTAGGTCTTATTGATGAAAGAGAATCAAGCCAAGCCTGAAAAATGACTTAGTGTTTTGAACGTTAGCGGGACATGGACTAATGGACTCTCTCCTGACATATATTATGTGGTCCAATGACTTAGGGGCTTGTATATAAAGGATTGCTCTGGCTGAACCCAAAGCCTGGAAGCTCAAGGCCTGAGAGTTGGAGTAATGCCTTGGTTATTACTGGACCGAGTGTCTCCCCAGGCTCCTGCGCGGAGGTGGCCAGAGCAGCAGAGGCGAGTCTGTGACGGGAGCCAGCATTGTGGGCCCTACATCTCTCTTCTATCAACTCCTTCTGGGGTCCTGTGACTCCTCTCTGAAGCTGCACTACCCCCCTGGGCTGTCAAATCAAATACTCAGACTGATTTCATTCCACAAACTTGGAGTGCCCCGTTGTGCCAGGCACTGTCTGGGCTCCGGGACTGGTAACACACAAGGCGCCTGCTCCGCAGTCCAGTGGGAGAAGACGACAGCACCTGGCAGAGATGCTGTGTCATGTCAGGGGTGCAGCCATTACAGAGCAGTCCTACCTGAGGACAGAACCTGTTATTGGAGTGGCACCTGGGCCCCTGCAGCTCAGGGGCACAGGGCAGGCCTCCTGGAGGAGGAGGTCTTTGAGCAAACCAGAATGAAGAGACAGAGCTGGGCCCGCTTGCATCTGGAGAAAACGCAGTGCAGACGGGGGTGGGGGGTTGGGGGGCGGGGAGCAGCACAGGCCAAGGCCTTGGTGAGGATGAGCTCTGGTGATTCCCTGAGACTTCGCCCCACCCAACACACAGGCCCAACACAAGTGGTTTCCAGTGGCTTTTACATACAAATGTCCTGTCTTGGCTCCTGCTTTGGACTTTCCTAAAGTCTCTCAAACAAGCAGCATCTGGCCTCAGCCTACCTCTTATTTCTCACTAAGTGGCCCCAGGCCTGGCCTTGGTTCACAGCTTGGCCTCTCCTGGGCACCTCCAAGCCCAGCACAAAGAGCAGCCATCTGCGGATTGCTTTCTAGCTCATGCTGGGTGGCCCCGGGCAGGGCACCGGTGGCAGCTGAACTTGGCCTGTACGTCATGGGAGGCACCAGAGCCAGCGCCCCTGCTGGACAGCTTCAGACCAGACCGAAGCACTGCTCAACCCTTTCCACAAGGGACATACTCAAGGGGTGCACTCAGCAGGCATTAGAGCCTCACTGAAGTCAGTCCTGCTCCATGGGGTCAGCCTCTGCATAGCTGATTCTCCACGGTGGTCACAGCCAGTCCTTGCAGACAGTGGGCCTGGGGGTAAAGCCCTCCCAATGGGGTGCTAACAGCAATGAAGGCTCAGCTACAACAGCAGGGTGTATACAACCCACACAGGGAGCGCACCTGGAGTGCCCAGCTCAGGTGACTGGGGAGGCTGTGCCCTGGAGCCTAGGGGCTACCTACTACATAGGGCCACTCCACCAGCCCAGGAGGCAGAGCAGCTCTACCTAACACATCAAAACAAGCACAGGGAGGTAGCCAAAATGAGAAGACAAAGAACTGTATCCCAGATTAAACAACAAACCAAAACTTCAGAAAAAGAACTAAACAAACTGGAGACAAGCAATCTACTAGATGCAGAGTTCAAATCACTGGTTATAAGGATGCTCAGTGAACTTCAGGGAAGGGTAGACAAACTTAGTGGGAACTTTGACAAATAGGTAGGAGACATAAAATCAGAACTAAAAAACCTAAAAAAAGAACCAATCAGAAATGAAGAACACATTAACTGAATGAAGAATATATTATAGCAGATTGACAATAGAATAAATGAAGCAGAGGATCAAATTGGAGATTTGGAAGATAAGGAAGCAGACCCAATCGGAACAGCAAACAGAAGAAAGACTCCAGCCCTGACCAGTGTGGCTCAGTTGGTTGGGCATTGTTTTGCAAAGTGAAAGGTTACCAGTTTGATTTCTAGACGGGACCCATTCTTAGGTTGCAGATTGGGCCCCTTGGTTGGGGTGTGTTTGAGAGGCAACTGATCGATGTTTCTCTCCCATATCACTGTTTCTCTCCCTTTCTTCCTCCTTCCCTTCCTTCTCTAATAAATTAATAAATAAAATTTTAAAAAGAATCCAAAAAATGAATTAGTGTAAGGAGCCTCTGGGACAACAGCAAGTGTACCAACATTCACATCATGGGCAGGGGGTGGGGGGCAGGAGGAGAAGGGAGAGAGTAAGGAATTGAAAACCTGTGTGAAAAAATGATGAGAGAAAACTTCCCTAACCTGGTGAAGGAAATAGACATACAAATCCAGGAAGTACAAAGTCCTAAATAAGACAAAACCAAGAGGTCCACACCAAGACACATCCTAATTAAAATGCAAAAGGTTAAAGACAAAGAGGGAATCTTGAAAGCAGTGAGAGAAAAATAGTCAGCTCCTACAAGAGAGCTCCCATAAGACTGTCAGCCAATTTGGCAAGAAACATTCAAAGTGATGAAAAGCAAGGACCTACAACCAAGCTTACCCTACCCAGCAAAAGCTATCATTTAGAATCAAAGAACAGGTAAAGAGCTTCCCAGACAAGCAAAAGCTAAAGAAGTTCATTGCCACCAAACCAGTATTACATAAAATATTAAAGGGTCTTCTTTAAGAAGAAGAAAGGAAGAAAAGGTAAAAAAATGAATAATAAAATGGCATTATACACATATCTATCAACAACTGAATCTAAAAAACAAATGACCAAGCAGAACAGAAACAGACTCATAGATACAGAGAACAGACTGATGGATGCCAGACGGGAGGGGGCGTAGGGGGATGGGTGGAAAAGGCGAAGGGATTGAGAAGTACAAATTTGGTGCTACAGAATTGTGATGGGGAAGTACAGCATAGAAAATATGGTCAATAATATTGTAATAACTATGTATAGTGTCAGATTGGTAGTTGATTTAGCAGGATGATCACTTAGTAGGTTATATAATGCCTGATTGCTGGGTTGTACACCTGAAACTAATATAATTTTGTATGTCAGCTATAATTGAAAAATAACAAAATTTTTAAAGTAAAAAAATACCATCTGTATGCTGCAAAAAAGTTGGTATGGCACCTAAGAACTAAATATAATGGGTAAACATTGTAGTAAATAAGAAAACAAAGTGCAAAAAAGTCAACCTAGGAGCTACTTAATTTTGTGAGGATTGGGGGCCATGGGGCCGTGCCACCGAAAACTGCAGGGGAAGGAGACATCTGACCAGGCCCTGAGGGACTGGCAGAGTTGCTTGGGTCTCACCAACCAGACAAAGTGGGAGACAAACATTCTAGGTAAGGAGAGAGGCAACAACCTGAGTGTGGCGAAGGCCCCTGGGGTTGTTTCCCTCCGCTCACCTCCGCCCCATCAGGCTCTTCTAAACAGAGCAGCCAGGTGAGTCCTTGGTGGGCCATGTAAATCAGTTCCAGCCCCTCCATCCCAATCTCTCAGTTTCTATTTAGCTCAGCAGTAACAGCCAAGCTCCTAAGGGTAGCCCATGGTGGAGCAATCATAAAACTGTTGGCTTGCATCCTTGGAAGTTCTCTGGGTGAAATTTGAAACAGACCCACCACATACAAAGGGCGGGAGAGACCCAAGAAAGAGGCAGACCACCCCAGATTGGCAGGTGGAAGGTGTGATAATGAGGCCTGTCCTGGGCGACCTCAAGATGAGCCGATCTCCACACCCGGCCACCAGAACCTTAGGGTTTATATAGAGGCTTTAACAAGGCTGAGGCACATATACAATTCAGATGGCCTGAAAAAAAACACTACTCTGTCAAGGTTCTATCCTTGAAGTGAATCTTCCTATGGGACCAGCGGGCGAAATGCACATTCCAAGGACAGGAAAGGGGCAAAGAGCCTCCAAGGGCCCCGGTCTAGCTTGAGAGTCAACCAGTGGTCACATGCTATCAATGATCTCCTCCACCAGAAGTTCACCATCCAAGCCAGGGCACTGTGAGAGCAAACAGGGCCACTCTTAGTAATTCTGCCCAGACAACAGATGTTCATTTGAGATTGTTTCACACAGTTGGAATGTATACTCACCACACCTATAGGCTTCCTGAGGCTTGCCCGCCTCCACCACCTCCTAGGCCCCCGAGCTCACCTCCTCCTTCTCCACCCCCTTGCTCACCCCAGGCCAGCCATGCTAGTGCCACCCGACCAGCACAGGCAAGTTCCTGCTTCCGCCTCGTTACACCCCATGGTCTCTGTCCAAGATGCTCTTCTCCTGGTTGGTCACCCAGCCCGTTCCCTCACTGACTTCAAGTCCTTGCCTAAATGTCATCTTTGTAAGACCCTTCCTGCCTATTTTATTTAAAATGGAACCCCTCCACAGACTTGTCTTCTTCGTTTCTTTGTTTTTCTCTGTAGCACTCATCATTTCTAATACATATATATCTTACGATTTGTTACGTTAATAGTTTTGGCTTTGGGGCCGTTTCAGGTGTTGCTGCACTCCTGACTGTCTGGAAACCAATGAGACTTGGTGGCTACATAATGAATATGCAGGGAAAGAATTCCTGAGCGAGAGCCGTTGACTGCTCACCTTCATGAACAGCAGTCTAACAAGGAAGATAAGAGTTCAGGCAGTTCGGTCTAAAGGCACTGAAGAATGTTTTGCATGAGAGATTTTTTTCAAGTCAGTAGCATTTGAAAATAGCCAGGAGGCATGTCTACAGGAAAATGTATGGCCTATGTTCAGCACAATTTTCTGTTATAAACTTTCCCTTCATATCTCTTAGTATCGTAACTTATTACAGCTAGAAGAAATCAGCTCTAAAATCCTATGGTTCTAAGTGAAAAGCTCTATTATATCTCTAGAAAATTGAAATGACATATATTTTTTTTCTGGAGAGCAAAGAAAACTGGAGGTCTGGGTAATAAGGAGAAACTGAGGGTTCGGGCAATTTATGAGTCAATTTTCTTGGGTTGGCAGACTAGTGGGATTTCTCCCACTGGCTGTGGGGGGTATTTCAATCCTGCCTCTAGCAGCTGAAATAATACTTTTTCCATTTCTTTAGGTCCCCACTGGGCAGATTCAGGTAGATAAATTGTCAGCAGCCCTACCCATTTCTTAGGCATTAGGTTTAAATCCTGTTAAGGTTCCTTATATATTAAAAAGAAAAAAAACCTACTAACTTTTCCCCTGTCAGTGCGATCAGAGTTGAATTAATTTTTAACACTTGAGTAAAGCAGCAGAAGACAAATGTGCCTCCGGAGCTGCTGCATGTGGGCTGCTGGTTAGGCAGGGGCCCTGGACCACCTGCTCCCTGCAGAAGCTGCCCCAGCATCCCTTGCATGTAGGGGTGGGGCTCTGTCCCCATAGGCAGCACTCTCAGCCATAAACTACATGTGGGTGGGGCCCTGGGCTATGGATGATGGCCAGGGGCAGGTGGGTGGCTAACTGAGACACTGACTTTGTAGACTGGTGTTAAACCGCTGACACGGCCCAGCCAGCCAGCCTGCCTGGGTGTTCACTGATTTGGTCACATGCCATCATCCCTCCTGAAGTGGCCCTATGACTCATTCTAAGGGCCAAGAGAAGTAGCTCATTTTTGAGGCAAATGCGTGGTGTGGGAGAACGTGGGCTTTATTACCAGATGTATAGTTGAAGCCTTTTCCATCAACTGAAGGCTAATAAGACCTGAAGCAGAAAAGCAGAGGAGGGAAAAAAAGAGCAAATATTTACTGAACACTTTGTCTTGGGTACTGAGCAAAGGAAAGGGAGAGAGAGAAAGAAATTTATAACCATATCATATTAGCTATTTATATATTTATAGGTATATAATTCTCCTCATACTTCTCCCTTATACAGTGAAGTGTTATTTCCCGACTTTTCAGATGAGGGAACCAAGGTCCGGAGATAACAATTGACTTAATAAAAGTCAAGCAGCTGGTAAATGATGGAGTTCTTATTTGAAACCAAGTCCATCTGAATCCTAAGCTACTACTTTTAACCACGAGGCTTTAATGCCCATCATTGAAACTCCATGATCTTCAGTTTTCTGTCTGTAAGATGGGGAAACAGAACCCATTTCAAAAGCTTAATGTGAAGATTAAAGGAAATAATGTGTGTGAAGTGTTTAGCACAGAGCCTAATACATTTCAGACATTATTACAGTATCATTAATTAAATTCCCTCTTTCTTACAATGCCAGAGGAGATCTTAATGCTCAAATTAATTTCTTGACTATTGTATGCATCATCATGCTATATAGTTTTGGGAGAAAACGATAACACCATAGACTCATTCATCAATCCATTCATTCATTTGGTCATTGTGCATTTGTTTAAAGGGTATGAGATTAAAGGAAGACAAGAAAGACACCTCATCTACAAGGAACTCACCATCTGCTGGAGATGGACAAGCATATGCACAAGGTAAAATAATGAGGGCGATACATGTGCTAAGCTAAATAAGTAAGGCTTGAGGAGGGGGGCCCCATGGGCCAGACGTGAGAAGCTGAGCTTGAGCCGGCTGTAAGGTGATCCGGACTTGCCCTTTAGGAGCGAGGATGGTCAGGACACTTGGTCCCAAAGACAAGGAAGTATTTTGGGCACTGGCAGGCAATTGGTCCTTCAGAAATGGAACTTCGAGTTTGCAACCTCTACTCTGAGACACACAGAACTGGGCAAGGTTCAGAGAATGGTTTTACGAAGGTCAAATCTGAAGAAGAAGCAAAGTGCCTTCTTTCAACAGAAGTGTTCCATTTCTTAATGAAAACTTGTCCTGAATACTAAGGTTATATTGTCACACTCTACCAGAACACACAGACCATAACACACCACCACCATCACCATCATCAGGACCACCCCTGCCTCCATGATACCCTCACTATCATCTTCTTTGCCACCGCCATCCTCACCACCAACAGCACCACCCTCGTCACCTCCACCAACGCCATCATCACCTCCGTCACCACCATGTTAATGGCAGGACCAAACCATCCCGTCACTGCTCACCATCATCAACAGCACTATTATCACCTCCACCATCACCATTATTACCGTGACCATCGCCACCACCCCCATTCTGCCACCCTTACAGCCACCACCACCTCCACTATCATGACTAGCACCACTGTCATGGCCTCCCACACTACCACTACCCCCACCTCCCCACCAGGAAGCCCTCCTGACTTTGAGCCGAGATGACTATGAAAGCAAGGGGACTTCACTTGAAGGGCTACACCAGTGTCAGCTGAGTAAGAGCTTTATTTCTTCTGTTCTCTACCCGGAGGCTACCTAAGGGCTGGTCTTGATGCTCGAACTGACCTATTGGGGACATCTGTCCCACCTCGCAATAATTTGTTAAAGCTGATGTTGCAAAGAAAATGCATTTAAGACTTACTTGCCCTACTCTGAGCTAAGGCCTCCACCTTCTTCAGGTGTGCCTGGAGAGCTGAAGAGACATCCAGGTATTCCCAGATCCAGGAGGAGGGGTAGCGATGGCAGCCATGGAGACAGGTGCCCGAGAAAACCAGGCAGACAGGGGCTGTTTCTCTCCCACTCAAAGCAGCCCGCTGCCTTCAGGCGATAGACAGCCTGACTCTACACCCTAGCCAGGGATCCTGCTGCATGAGTAATGCCCAGAAAGATTCTATAAATGGTTTGTTTCATCTCCTATTGAAATGAAAGAACAAGAAGGAGAGTGGAAATGAATTGTATTCCTACTGCAGAGAGTTCATTTGATAAATAATGTATACAGAGTTTGCAGTAATAACTGCTCTTTTCTGATTCAGCGTGTGCGGGTGAGCTTTGACACATAGTCTCTGTATTTCGAACAGACGCTGAAGGACAGGCGCCTGGATTGGCATTATGAAAGGCAAGGCAGGCTGTTACCATTGGCTGTAGTGTCAGAAAGGTTAATCTGGCTTTTCCTTTGAGCTGGGGGCAGGGTACCTTCGCTTTTCAGTGGAGATATGGGGAGGAAGGTAGGGGACAGATGGAGGATTTGTTGTCCCTCAGCTCCAAGGAATGGGTGTCAAGAAGATGGCATATGCCACCAAGGTGGAGAGACAGGAGACAGGCAGCAGGGACCCGTGTGTCTTGCGAGTCTGGCTCTGCTGCCTTCTGCTAGCTTCTTCTCCCTTAACATCAAAGCCAGCCTAAGAGACTCACTGCACATTGAAGGGGTGCAGAGATACGAAGCCCAGCTTTCCTGGGGGGCTTCCCTAGAGGACAGCGGAGGGCACTTTGCTCCTACCAAGAAAGAAGCAGCACCAGGATATTAAAAAACCTTTCTGATTCTGCCAGCCCTTAGATGTCAAGGAGACAAACCAGTTCAAAAATGGACTCAAACTGGAAAATTAGTCATTTGACCCACATATATTACCTTCCAATTTGCCCCTGAACAAGTGAGAACTCATGTGTTTTTACAACGTGTTTGGCTTACAGAATATTCTCACACCTTATCTCAATGGATCCTCTCAACAATGAGGCAGGGAAGGCTACCCTCACTTTATAGAGGAGAAAACTGAGATTAGGAAAGGTTTAGTAACTTGTCTAGGGTGCTGAAGCAGACAAGGGAAAGAATTCATTCAAAATATGCTCCAAGCTCGGTTTTTGGACTCTCCACTCAGTGCTTTTCTACTCAAGGTGGCCTCCTTCGAGACACACCAGCAGAACACTGCAGGTGTGTCTTTTGTGTGTGTGTAGGGGTGCTGTTAACATGTGGGCACATATACATACTTGTACACACACACTTGTGCACACACATGGACATACACATGCAGCCATACACATGCATGCACATGGATGTATGCATACACACAAAGGCACACACATGCAGCCACATACACACATATATGCACACACATGCAGGCACACACACACCTACACACATGTACTCACACAACCGAAGCCCCAGAAGCATTCCCAGTAGCACGGGGTTCCTGCTGTTCAGTTTGTTTCCGTTCACATCAGTGAACAATCACTCAAAACATCAAGACTCCGGGCCCAGACGGATGGGGGGAGCCACCTGGGAGCCCCTGGAAATGCTCTCCCCCCTGCAGGGGTCTGCGATGCTGGAGAACCATGATCCATGGCCTTTCATAGCCACCGACCCGCAGTTGGGGTTCATAGCAGCTGGTGGTGACAATTCGCAGGGACTGAGATTGATAGCACTCGGTGTCTGAGAAGACGTAATTTGCCTCAGAGAAGGGACGACTCTTGCTCCCAAGAAAATGTCTCCCCTCCCCTGGCTCACCTTTAGATTTAAGGAATTACTCTGAGAGGTGAGAGTGTGTCTAAAATTTTAAATATTAGATCCACTTCCCCGAAGATTAGATAACGTTAATGTCAGAGCCGACTCGTATTTTTCTCAAAGGTTCTATCCTCCACTCAAATAACCTACAAGGAACCTTCCGTGAAATAACAGAAAACAAATTCTCAATATCCAATATTTTCCACCCCACACCCTTCTTATTCCATCTTTTACTTTGATTTCTTCCTGCAGCATCTCTTGGGAAATCTTACTCCTTATTTTCAAATGTTTACTGCTTCTGCTCATATTATTTTTTCTGTCAATTTTTAGTTTTCTTTTCAAATGAGACCTTTTCCTTCCACCACCATGAATTCTTAATTCAGGTAGCCCCTTATTTCTGCCAGTTCTTTTGCATTTTTTTCCTTGTACCATGGGCCTTGCCTCGTCTATGGCTTTGGGTCTCCCCCCATCCTTTGCAGGGGGTGCTCTTGGCCGAGTGAGGACTCTGACCTCAGCCTCTAACACTTTCATAGCGATGTGACCTTGGCAAGCCACACCCACTGCTCTCAGAGCCTTGATCTCTAGACTTGAAATTTGGGCTAACAACACATGATAATAATTTTTTCTGAGAAGTAAATGCAATCCTGTGGGGAAGCCCCTAGCCCAGGACCCGACAAGTAATAGGTACCCAGAAAATGTCCAGCTGCCCTCATCCCTTTTTCTTTTGACTATAAAATGTGTCCACTTACTGTCCTTTTCTGATTCATTAAATTACCTGGGTTAAGTTGCATGGGTTAACCAGGTCACATAAAGGCAGAAAAGTCCTGAATTTGCTGTATGTGCAAGATCTCAAACAAGACAGGCTTAATTAGGTGCCAACTCCAATGAAAACACAGACAACACTTAAAGAAGCAAATGATGAGGCTGAAATGTGCCCAAGGATCAGTCCCCGCATGCTCCCTGCATGCTCGAAGACATTGTGATGAACAACAGGAAAGAGGAGAAGTCAAAATGTGCTCTTGCTTGAAACAAGCTGCCATGGCCTATGAAATAAAGAGAGATTCATCCAGAGAAGTCATTTTCTAGACGAACGCTGTCACTATCCACAATTTCATAATAGACACTGGCATTCTCCAGAGTTCTTACTTGGCAGCGGCCAACCCTCCAAGAGCTGATCTTGCTCATTTTGTGTGTCTGGAGTGTGCCTTAAAACACGCAGCCTAAATGTCGGGGTTCAAGGACAGCCTGTTCTGGAACTGCAGTGATGCTCGAGGGGAGCTCTCTGTGGCTGCAATAATTAGTTAATTCACACTGACAAGGTGAGTTTGCTGATGTGCAAATAACGCCACCCTATTGACAATAACAACACCCCACCACCACCCAAACAAACCAAACCAAACCAAACAAAAAACCAGTGGCAAGACAAGGATAGCTGCTCTGAGAATAGGGACAACGGTGAAAAGATCTGTGGTGGTATGTGTGTAAATTTGCACCCTGAAGGGTAGGGGGTTTTGTAGTTAATAATCTGATTGACCAGCAAGATAGGTTTCATTCTTTTGATATAACGTGAGGCTGTGCTTTGGAATTTATCTCTGTAGAATATAGAATTGCCTTACTGTGCTTTTATTAGAGGAAGAAACAGGTTACCAGTAACTTTCTGGAAGTCAGGGGCCAGAGCAGATGGGCCTTGTTCTCTGAGTCACATTGGAGAAGCCCTGCCTCTCCAACGTGACTGTTTTTATCTGTTTTTATCAATGGAGAGCCTAGAGTCCCAAGCAAGCATCCTGCAGGCAGCAGGTGAGCTTTAGGTGGGGTCTCACGACCTTCCCTCGCACCACCTCCCGATTCCACCGTGCCGTCCAGAGATTGTAGCCCTTTCCTGGTTTTATTCCGTGAACTCCCCTACGTGCACTCCTACAGCACCCTCAGCCTGACCTCTGTGACCATCCTTTCAAAGTATGCACTTACCAAAGCCAGTTTATTTAGCAGCTTAATGCATCTTCAAGGAATTAAGTTATCTTTGTCTTCTTGCTCTGACATTCTCATCCTATTGGCTTTTGTTCTTAGCCTTGACTCCTCCTGATCCCCAAATAGTTGCCACAGCCCCAGTTATCACCTCCTTGCTCAGCAATGTCCAAAGTTTGGAAGTGAGGTCAGAGGGACTTTCCCTTCCTTATATCCCCTTTTACAAGCGAGAACATTCCTTAAACTTGCCTCACAGCACATTGGCCAGAATGGTGCATGTGCCCATTTCCAGGGGAATTGCTTGCATGGGAGAACAGAGTTGCCACGACTGGGTTAGACCGGTCAAGACCTCCCCTTTCCCACCAGCAGCTGGAGTGGGGCTCAGCCTCCTCCTAAACTGATTGCCACCAGACACTTGAACCCAATTAGGATTCTGCTACAAAGAAGAAATGAGAGAGGGCTGTTGGGTAGGTACCCACAGAATATACATTTCCCATGGACTCAGTAACATAATCAGGACTCTGTAAGGCAGAGGGCTGTCAAAAAGTCATGTTCTTTTCTCTCTGGTCTGACCTGTCTTAGGGTTCTTGAGTCCGAAGCACTGGTGTGCCGCTGTCAGAAAGAGTGTGCAGTTACCACACAGGCTCATTAACTCTGAATAATTGGTCCCCTGATCCTCACGTGACTAATCACTTCCCTCACAAGATCTAAGCCACAAGTCTCTCCTCTCCAAAACTTGATAGAAAGCCTTGAACTCCAAGGGGAATAATCAAGGAGAAGAATTGTTTGATAACATGACAAACCCTGACTGCGCTGAACTCAGAACTTCTGGATGAGGCACAAATCCATTTTGCCCACCAGGTTAAATAAGAGGTGGGTTGACCTTTGTCCTAGAAGCCCCAGGGCTTCGGAAGTCCAGTATCAAGAATGGGAGTGTTGAGTGAAGTGTGAAGTTCCTGAAGAAGAGCAGGAAGCCCACCATAAAGCATGTGGGGTTCTCAAGCTGGAAGACACAGCCGGCTCCAAGACAGATGGGAAACTGGCCAAAGACATTGAAAACGGAGTCCGGGGTGGAGCCACGAGAAGATCAGAAAGATGCACACCCCCTATGTAACAGTTCCCGGAACCCAGGCATTCCAGCACCTGGGAAAACACCTGTGTGTGACCTGGACAACTCCCTGGCAATGGGCTGAGCAAATGTTCGAGACAGAAGGGATCTCTGAGAACAGCAACAGTTCATGTGAGCCAGGGTCATTTTCTAGATCAGGACAGCAGCCCTTCTGGGACCTTCCACTCTCATATTATCTTAATGGTAGCCAGAAAATGCTCATTATAGTAGATAACATTTGTTTTTCATTGTCTCTTACCCTATCAATGGACGTGATTTAATTTTTTCTGTCCTAATCCCCTGGAAAGGGCACTGAAAATGAAGACAATTATTCAAAGGCAGAGCTTCAGAAATCCAGGCGCCAGGATGCTGCTGGAGAGAGGGCCTGGCAGGGCCTTGCCTCCTGGAAGGGAGAGGGCGGGCTGCCGGCCTTGAAGGCACCCATCCTGCCCAGCTCCTACCCAAGTGGGTGCTGAGTCTGGGCAAAGCCAGTGCGCAAGTTAGGCTATTTGGTTCTGAGCTCTTGCAGACTGGTCGGAGAGGTATCGGTGGGCTCTGGGTGTGTCTGTGAGTCAGGTGGCAGCCAGGTCCCCTGGAGGAATGAGTAGGCTGCCTGCTCACCCTGGCTGGAGGCCCAATGACACACAGCTGTTCCGGGCCCAGCGGGCCTTGACTTACAGTCCAGCTCTGTCGCTCACTTATTGTACGACCTTGGGCAAGTCCCTTTCCTGCTCTTAGCCTCAGTTTCTTCATCCATGAATGAAGATAATAACATTATGAAAGCACCTAGACTGGGAAGATTCAATAAATGATTCCCGTAAACTTTTTAGCTCAGCGCCCGGAAGACCGTAAATGCTCTATAATGACGCGATTCTGTGTCAGTCAGCAGCAGAGCAGGAGACTGACGGCAAGTGCTTCCGTAGATTTTGAAGCGTATTAATCATAGAGCACCTCAGTGCCCTTAGATGATTTTTCAAAAAAAGAAAAATGAGCTCTTTCCAAGGTAAGAAGGTGCTTGCCTTGCCCTGGGGAGGGGGTGCAGTCTGCTGGCCAGTCTCTGAGTCCCTGCCCCCTGGGCTCTATCCAGGTTCTAGGGTCAAGCCTCCAATGCCTGGCAAATAGGACAAACCCAGAAAAAATGTTGAAGGAAAGTAGGAAGAAAAGAAAGCGGAAGGAATGGAGGAGTCAAGAAATGGATAAGGGTCCACCTTATCTTCACTCCGTGGGCAGCCTTGCCCATGGGCCAGGGTGACTGCTGGAGCCAGCGCTGCCTCCCTGAACGGCAGGGTGGCCACCTGCCCACGCCCACCCTGTCTCTGGTCCCTGAATTAAGCGTCCCCATCCTCAGCCAGTAGGTAGAATGGCTGGTTGGTGCCCCAAGGTGGTGTGGGGTGGCTTAGGACAGTGCTCACTTGGTCTCATCTTTTTATATTCCACCCTGTTTTACCAACTTGGACCCTGGCTCTGCAACCTTGACCTCAACTCTGCCTCTGGGCTCTTGAACTTGCTGTGCAGAAGTGGCCTTTCTGCTGCTGCATGGAAAATAGAGTTCTCGTTGTTTGAGCTCCTATCTGATATCACATGTGGGCATCAGAGTGGACATTACTATGTCCGTTTATCCTCACAACAACCCTGGGAATTGGGGTTTTGAGGGTCCTACTTTATAGATGGGGAAGCAGAGGCTCAGAGGGGCCGAGTGTCTGGCTCAGGGCCACACAGTGAAGACTGACGCCAGGCTCTGGCTTCAGATCTTACGTATGAGCATTCTTCAGCCTGGCTTTCCTCAGGGACACTACCTTGGCTCTCAGGGTTCCCTGGGCCCTCAGGAAGGGCTGTCCCCATTCTAGTCTGTGGAACACAGTGTCCCCAGTTGGTCACTTGGCTGCAGGCTACCCCTCTCCCAAGGGATCTGTATGTGGCCGACCCTGTCTCTCCAGCTCGAACTGCACCCTCCCAGAGACCCAGGTCCCATTCTGAATCGCTGCCCAGTTCCTGGGTTCTGCCATCCCAGCCACGGTTTCCTGGGCTAGCCAGGTTGTCTCCCAGGTTGTTCCTTATGCGGAGGCCTTCATCACAAATCAGTTTATGTCAGGAAATCCCATCCCTTCCCCCAGATCCAATGCCTCCCAGGCACAGCCTGGTCTTCGGAGAACTCGTTCACCTGACAGGTTGGATGCCCGGCTCCGGCAACTGTATCCCCATAGCCACTGCTGGCACCCATGGTCCGTCCCCAGCAGACACGTGGCCTGTTTGGGACTCTGGGCTCCCCTGCCATGTGCGAGATGCCAAGCCCCACATTGGGGACATGACACAGTCCTAAACCTCCCTGTGCCCTGCCTTCTGGGGCCCGATGAAATGGTGCCAGAGGTGGGAGACGCAGGCTTTAACCCTTGAATTCTCAGAGGAGGGAGGCTGGGTTTCTAGGGCCTGCTGAATGATTAATAGTCTTGGCATATTAGATTCGACCCATCAGGGCGACATTAAATGTGATTTATGACTTGGTTTTAATTGAGATTTTACTTTATTATTATTCAATGCAGAGAACAGACCTGGACCCATTTCCTACGTGTCCTGGGTGTCCTGAGCTCAGAGCTGGGTGACTGTGGTCTGCCCAAGGGTGATGTCACTCACTCCCACCGCAGGGCCAGGGGCAGCCTCTGTTCTACCCGCCCCTCCCCTCCCCATCCTCACCAACAAGGGTCAATCTTGGAAGAATGAGAAAGACGGAGCAGTTTGCCTTTGGCCCCATCATTTTCCTTCACCCTTCAAACTCAAGTTCAAGCCACAAGTTCACCTGGGTCACACAGTGAAACAATGACGCGGATAAAGTTAAGGCTTAAGTGACTTAATGGAGCATTTCCTTTCTCAAAGAGGACAGAAGGATTGGGCAGAGCCTGACTCGGAGGAATGACCTTTCTAAGGTTGACTTCAGCCCACTGGGGAGATGCCCAAGGGGCTGCCCCACGATGGACAGACAGTGGTGAGCCTCAGGCCCTGGGACCACCGGGGCCCCAGACTGCAGCTGCCACCCTGACTGTCAGGGACGGTCATCCGGGGAGAGTGGCAACTGCTGGGGCAGCAGGGTGAGGGCAGGGAGGAGGACAAGGAAGCGTGCGGGACTTTTCTCCCCGCCCCCACGAGGCTGCTCTCTGATCTACAAGTGGGAAAATTGGGCTTAAATGACATTTATTGAATTTTGAACTGCATTGGGCAAAGAAAATGACTCGTTAATATATAAAGCACTGCATTTCCCATCATGCGAATGCCAGTGAAAAATGGATTCGTGCCTGCTTCATAGAGAGGAGCTTGCCTTTAAAGTACTAACACAAATGTGCCCTCAGGGAGAGAAGGAATGGCAAATTAGATAGAAGTTTGCACTATGATGTGGCAGCAGGGAACGCTCTGCTCAGCCCCACACCCGCAGACGTGCAGAGCAGGGCAGGAGGTGTGCAGAGCCGTGGGAGAGGCCGTGGTAGGACAGGGAGGCTTGGTCTCGGGGGCACTGGGCCACTTTCCTTCCTGGAGAGCTCCCGAGGGTGTGAGAGCCTGCTTACCAATCCAGTGAAGGAGGTGGCACAATCCCCCGTCTCCCTCCAATGCTCTGTGCTTTGCAATTGAGTGTTCCCTTGCTTCTCCATCAGCCTCTGGACCCTGAAATTCAATGGCAAGTCCTGCATTACTGTTGGCTGAAAAGTTGGCCCAAGGCTCGGCATGAGGTAGGAATTCAAGGAATGTTCGATAAGTAATTAATCGAATGGGAGGCCCATGCTACCTGATGCTGCAGAGGGTCCAGTGCAGTGAAGAACAGAGCGGGGGTGTCAAACTCATTTTCACTGGGGGCCACATCAGCCTCGCAGTTGCCTTCAAAGGGCAGAAATAATTTTATGACTGTTTAAATGTAACTACTCCTTAACCATTAAGGAGTTGAAATTACATTCGGCCCTCTGAAGGCAACCTTGAGGCTGATGCGGCCCCTGCTGAAAATGAGTCTGACACCCCTGAAACAGAGGTAAGTGTGTGCCCTGGAAACATCTGCAGCTTTGGTGTGATGGGGGTGGATGGGTGGACCAGTGGGGGTGGAAGGAAGAAGTCAGTCAGCACTGTCAAGGACAGGACGTTCACTGCTCTGGCTTGACACATTGGAACGGGACAGCCAAGAGAGAAAAGCAATAAACACGGTGCAATTAGAAAGTAAAACAGAAGAACAGCCATATGAGTCATGACAAGACTGAAGTTAATACGGCGCTCTGAGTAATAAACCCACTCACGCCCCTCCCTCCCTGTCTTGCAGTCACCGCACCTCGGCTCATGAAGTCTTTATTTGGAGTCCTTGACAGAAGCCGTGATCACACCTGTCTGCACGCGTTGCCATGTTAATAATGTGTCCTGTATGTTGACACTGGGGGAGCTGTTGAGTGGGGAAGGGATGACATCTTAAAGGAAGGCGGTCCGGGTCCCTTTGGGGTGTTTGAATCTGATTCCTAACATTTTCCACCACCAGCAGACAATGAGTCAGGCCTCCCCTCTGCTCTGCATCAGTGCCGTGGGGCCACGGCTGGGGCTCACCTCGCAGGCCAACGGAGGAGTAGGGTGGCCAGCTTTGGAAGGTTGCACCGAGACACCCACTGGGAGGGGTATGAGGGACAGAGCATCTGAGCAGGTGTGGAAGATACAGGGGTGATGGCAGAGATGCCTTTGAAAATTAAGTGTTGGTCTTGGAAGGAACTATTCTGGCAGGACAGCCCTTTGTGTTTAAGCCCTACTCACTCCCCTTGAATTGTCACATTTTAGCAGACAGGGCTCTAGTGGGGATTAGCCTACTGTCAGAAGACAAGCTCGGACCCCACCTTGGGTTCTAGCAAACCCCAGAAACTCCATTTCTTCATATGGCTTCTTTCTCAGCTGCCCTGTGAATTTTTCTGCTCTCTCCATTAAATGTCTGGTTGCTGTCCTCATCACTCGGAAACGTGAGCTTGTACGCACATACACCTGCTGATCGCCAGCAGACCCTCTGAGGTGCCCCAGCCCTCATCTGAAAGGAACACTGTCCCCTCGACAAAGACACGCTATGGGAGAAACGTCACCCTGCACATACTTGCGGCTGAACTGTTGTTCCCGAGACATGGAACAACTCAGACTCTCTCCTGGGGCATGGAAGTTTCCAGGGTGGAAAGAGCAGCCTGGCAAACTGGCCTTGACCTCCTAGTCATGGAGGGAAGGCTGGCTGGGTGAACAGAGCAGATGGCCAAGGCCTGGATGTCTGAAGAGCTTTGGAAATGAGATTTGGGCAGCTCCAGCTCAGCCCCACTGGGTAGCCATGGTGATGTTGGAGGGATAAGGCTGAAGCTCCTCACCTTTGATTCTTGCTTTCCTTTCATGTGTGAGTGGCGAACAGAGTGAGAAAGTATACTCTTTAATGTACAATCTACCTGGAAAGATCAATGGCAGCTTAACATGCATTTCTGTCTAATATTCACTTTGGCAGTTCTTTGTAATAAAAAGACGGGTTTTAATGAAGTGCATTAAAATGGGAAGATCCATGGCCAGCCTGGGTGCTTTTATTGCACTGCCTCCCTTTGCACTGTCTTAGCACAAGCCGCTCTGTGGGAGGGAGGCAGGGGGACATCGTTTCAGGAATCCTGCACGCAAAAATTCTTCATTTCTGGAAAGATCTACATTACTGGTTCATATTTCAGCTTAATTCACTGTATTTCCACAGCATGATGTGTCTTTGGAAGAAAGCTGAGCCAGGCAGGTAGAGATGCTGGGGAGGAGAGTCCTGTTACGGGCTGCACTGTGTCCCTCCAAAAGTCGTGTATTGAAGTCCTAACCCCCAGCACCTCAGAATGTGACCACATTCAGATAAGGTCTTCAAAGAGGTGATTGAGTGGAAATGAGGCTGGTGTCCCTCTAAGGAGATGAGGGCACATGGAGAGACACCTGAGGCATGCATGCACAAGGGGAATGACCATGAGATGGGCCAGCAAGCGTGTGGCCACCTGCGAGCCAAGGAGAGAGGACTCAAGGGAAGCCAATCCTGCTGGCACCCTGACCTCGGGCATCCAGCCTCCTGAACATAAGAAAGTAGGCTTCTCTGGTTCAAGCCCCGGCCTGCGGTACTTTGCAATGGTGGCCCTAGCAAACTCATACAAGACCCAAAGCCTGAGATCAGGACAATGGGCTCTGAGATCACTCTTCGGAAGAAACTGACCCAAGGGCCCTAGAAGGCAGCCCCCAGCCATGCATTTGCTGGAATGAAGTCAATGGGAACAGCTGGAAACTTCTGGAAGATAGAGAGTGAGGGTGTCGGTGGTAGCGGCCATCTGTGTGCCTGAAATGCTGCCACTGGCAGGAGGGGACTGTGCTGTGACAGCAGGTTGAGAGTTTCCATGGACAGGCAGGTGGACAGGCAGGTAGACAGGCGCTCAGTCCATGCAGGTTGAATGCTGGGAACTGGCCAGAGCCAGCGGCATGGCACAGCTGTTAGAGCCCAGGACCCCGCTCCACCCCACACCCGCCATGTGACCCTCCAAGCGTAGTTCTCCACCTGTGAAGTGGGAGTCTCAGCAGCCCCTCCTCTGTGGGCTGCTGTGAGGATTAGACTAGTTACTACTTTTCACAGTCTTAGAGCAATGCCCGGAACGTGGAGAGGGTGCTGTGTTTGTTCAGTGAGGGAAGCGGCTCAGCTCCAGGTGAAGAGTCTTTGCAATAATAGAACAGTGGGCCCCAGGGCAGGGAGCTCTTCATCACAGACTCACCCAGTCCTGTGCCTGTCGCAGTGTCCCCCAGCTCCTCCCTTCCCCTCTGCTCCCCGGCACTGCTTTCCCCTGGCTTCTTGCTGACTCTCCTCTAGACTCCCCCAGCATCCTCTCTGTTCCAGGGGCATTGTCCTTGCATCTCCCCCGCACTGACTGCTCTCCTGCCATTCCATCAAAGCAAAATTTTAAAACTCATGGCACATTTCCACATATTACCTCCATTACCTAAGGGCTTGGGAAGGAGGTACATGGGTGTCAATGAGCTACATGAAGTGACCTGCTAAGTGTTGTAGACATGCTAGCTTGTTGAGGTTGAGAGGAATAAAATCCAGCTCTTTGGAGAGAGAGAGAGAGAGAGAGAGAAAGAGAGAGAGAGAGAGAGAGAGAGAGAGAAGCGACTCTTCTATAATCTGATCCTTAGGATACTTCTCTGGTTTTATGTCCTGTTACTCACTATTTATGTTACACAAAGGTAGAATGCTTCTGGTTCTAGGAATATGTGGTTCTGGGTCGATGCCACTGTGCCTTTGCTCATGCTCAGCCTATTGCGCATGTGCCCAGAAGTTCTCTTTTCCTTCTCTTTTCTCATCTGGTGAATTCATGTTCATCTTCCAAAGTCTCTCTGATTACTGTCCTGATTACTGTCCCAATAGAATTCAGAGCTGCCAAGCCATCCAGGTCTTCTCCTGGATGAGAAAATAAAACTTGTTCCTGTCCAACTTATTTGCTTACTATCAATCAATACAAAGAAAAATCCAAGAAATAATCAGGAATTCGAAGTCATCTAAGGACTAAAATTGGGATTTTCCCCAGAGTATCTGGTTGTCCCTCCAAACTTCAATAGCCCTATAACAAAATTATATTTTAAGGAGGAAGTTACTAACTCTGCAGCCAGAGGGGGCATGAAGGTCAGTGAAACGGAGGCCATGTGTTACTGACAAGAGCTGGACAGGAAGACCCCATATAGCCCGGGGGGAGAGGCAAAGCAGTGCCACGTTGCTTGTCCGCCCATAAATTCGACAGCGCCCTCAGCATGGTGGCCTGCTGTCCTGTGCTCATGATGTGCTCTCTTTGGCCACCAGGGGCAACAGACAAGAGCCCTGGGTGGCCAAGTAGCTGTCTCCCAGGGTCAAGAAGCAAGCGAATATGTGTCGTGACAGGGGTACATGACGATCTCAGGAAAACCACAGTCTCTGAGCATCAGTTTACACATCTGTAAAATGGTCTGATTTGTAAGACCACCCAGAGGATGGAGCAGCCAGGGCTTCCCTAACTCAGAACCCTGGACAGAGGAGGCTTTACTTTGGGGATCAAATGCTCTGTCCATAGCTTGGCTTCTTCTCACACCATGTCCCCACCTCGACTCCTCTGAGCATGGTCCCCAGTGTCCTCATGCCCCTTAGTGACCATCCAGGGCCTGTCTCTGAATTGTGCCCTCATTGGAGACCTCTGAAACAATTCACATCCCACACTCCTCCCAGCCCCGCAAAGTCACACCTCCCCATCAAACAACCACTAGTCTCCAACTGAAAAGTCCCTTCCAGTCTTGCTGGAAAAGCAGATGATTTTACCTGCTAACTGACTTTTGCAAAAGGAATTAGCGGGTAACAAGGGCTTTGGGTGTGCCCTGTTCTCTGAAAATTAATAAAGGCCTATGACCTGCCATACTACTCGAACCCCAAATGCTGACCCTTTCGGGAATTTGAACACCTCAGGAGCCCAGGGGTGGGGCTGGGGGAGTTGATTGGGACTGTTGGTCTTAAAAAACCCATAAAGGTGCCTGTCAGGCATCTGCACCCCAGGCCTGTGAATCCAGTGCAGGGCCCTACAGAAGGGCTCTTTCCCCTAACTGTGTTTTAAGGACTGAACCACCAAAAGAATGGCTCTTAAATGTTTCCATATTTTACTAATGCACTAGTGAAATGTAAGTGAAAAAAGTCTGCAAGGATAGATGCGGTAGCAATAACCATGGATCACTTTCAGTTCTTGGGAAGGAAAGCAGCATGCAGACCGGAGGTGTTATTATGCATATAATATAGAGAGACAGCGTGTATTTACTCACAGCGAAGCTCACATATGTCATCCCCACTAATAACATTTTCTTTTCTAGCTCCGGCATGAAAGGAGACAGGCCGTTTTCGTATGTTCCGCACATCCTCCGAGAACTTGCTCAGAATATTTTTGCCGGTGAGATTCTCTGGGTTGTAACATTTATCTCTTTGAAGAGCCTGCTTCCCGGAACCCCACGTGCGGGGCTGTGCTTTTGCCTCTCCTTGCGGTGGCATCTACATGTGGCTTTCGGTGTCAACTGCTTATCTCCGGAGTTAGCCATTTTCTTGTCTGTTTGTGTTGTTTATAAAATGCTGGATGTACACAGCACCCAGCCGATGAATGGGGACTGGCTCCCTACCCTGTGGAGAGCACCATCGAATGACAATAGACAAGCCTGCACACCAGGAATCGTACAAATACAAGGCCCGGAAAGATGCTGCTGGCTTGGGATCCGGGAAGGCCAGTCAGCACGTGGTGCATCTGAGGAAAGAGAGGGAAGGCTTGGAGGAGATTCAGGTGACAGGTATCAGTTCTTATGCAAACACGGGGTTGGGAGGAACCGTTAGAAGTTGCCTGCCCCTGTCATTTCCCGTTTGCTTCTCTCTCTCCTGCAAAGTCCCCTAGTCATGGTCCCCTTCGCTGGTGGGGAAACAGCATTTAAATTCAGGTCTTTGCAGAGCTGGTGTTTCATCTCCAGCCAGCTTCCTCTGCCACCCAGGATGCTTCTGGATGGCTGGCTGCTTAAGCTGTCACCTGCTGGGTGCTCGAAGAATGCAAATTCACTCGAGTATTAGTGATCGAAAGGCATAATGGAGAAATTAAGTGCGCTGCCAATGGAGGGCCCATATTCCGTTCTCACGTTAAAAATAGACCATTTAGGGGTATGCATAATTGCTCTCTTGAATTTTTTACTTCGTTGGCAATTCTCTTCAGAGTGGATAATTGGAAAGTCCCCATTTAATTTACACACAGCCCTGCACACGTGTGGGTGGGAACACTTGCGCCAGCCTTCAGTATGCGTGCATGCACCGTCCACACGCAGCGGCATCAGTCCAAGTGGAAGAGAAGAAGAGAGAGAAGGGGGCAGAGCAGAACCAGCAAGGTCCCTTGGCAGTACAAATTTACATGCTGCTTCCCCGTGGTAGGACCCGCTCTTCTTTAAAGCCCAGTCACGTGACTCTGAGAAGAAGGCAGAGTGCCCCAGAGGGCACAAACGGAGGCCACTGCAAATACCAGCCCGTGGTCCGACCCTGTGCCAACTCTCAGTGCTTTGGTCTCTGCATCGGACTCTGCGCTTTGTAAACGCTTGGTTCCCTTTCCTGGGTATTTCAACAGGTGGTGTCAATTCAACCCTGGTGTTCATCTGTGTGTCTGAAACATGAGTTCTGTCCAGACCCCTGTCTTTTGGGGATATGGGTCGCCTCCATTTAAAAAGATCCACTGTCTGCATTTTCCTTCCACCAGCCACCAGGGTGAATGACAAGAAAGGATGGAAGGAGACCCATACCCAGGCCAAAGTTCCCCACCACTGTGGGAAAGGGCATGGGGGGGGAGGCTTGCTGGAGGTCAGGTACGTGGCTGCTTCCCTACGCTAGGGTCCCTCTCGCTTCTCGGGGACTTGTGTCTACCCGTCAGCATGCTCTGGTTGGGTCCCACTTGCGCACGTCAGCAGCTAGGCCGCCAGGCTCCTGCTGTGCAGACACAGGCACTAGAAGAATAAAACAGCCCACTGTGTTGGCACCCCAGGCTAGAGCATCTGGGGGCCCCTGGGCCGAAGTGGCCTATGTCCTTTGAGCGTTTATTCTGGGCCAGCCCCTTCAAGTACAGTATTCCATCCATTGACACTGTTATCCCCATTTGGCAGGTGAGGAAATTAAAGTTCAAAAGAGTTGAAACATGGGTTTGAGATTACAGACCCATGCAGAGGTAGAGCTGGGACTCGAACTCTGGACTGTGTGTTTTCAACCCCTGGCAAGGTGTCACCCCACACTGAGGCTCTGATCTCCCAGGTGGCTACCAGTTGCCCCTCTTGGCTGTAGAAAGGATGCTCTCTCTGTTGATGGTATAACTCTTTGTGTTCCTTGAGGACTTTGGGGAGACTATTTTTCTAGCACTGGATTGGACCACATTCAGAAGGCCTCTCCTGGGGACAGCCCCCAAAAAGATTCCCCCACAAGTCAGTATTTTATGTGGAGCCACCTAGCTTCAATTCCTTCTACATTACAGCCTTAGGCTCCTCCCACAAGGACCCTCAAAGTGGCCAGACTAGTCTTCATCTTCATCCCAAGAATTATAATCCCAGTGACCTGGTACCTCAAGCAGCAACCAATTTCCCTCAGCTTTCTATGGGCCAGTCAGCTCCTGTCACACCTGAGTCTCCTGGCTGAACTTGGCAGCCAGAGTTCCCGAGGTTGGTATTTGGATTTGCCCCGTACACCATTCTGGAGGCCAAGCTCCAATAACAGTACTGCTTTGCTCCTCACTGAGTAAGTGGCTCACTGAGCTCTGAGCCCTGGACCTGAAGCTGGAGCTCCACGGACCTCAGGCTTCCCTGTGCTATGCCTTGTGGCTGGTTGGTTCCTTCGAAAACCCTCCCAGCTGCGTCGGGTAGCTGCATTTTTCCAGTTATCTCTGAGCCAAGCTAATGAGGCATGCTAATTTTGGAAAATGCATAACCATTGACAAATCTATTTCCAATCTCCAGGAATAGGGATTCCAGTCAGACTCTAGATAAATACAAGGCATTTTAGACCCCCAGGAAGCAGCTCCTGTCTTCAGTTCCTGAAAAGGAGCAAGGACAGGTGGTGACACTAGCCAGGCAGGAGGAGGAGCAGAGGGAAGAGCAGCCAGGAACAGCCCTAGTGACCTATCTGCATGCACAGGCTAAATTTGGGTCGAGTCCCCACGAAGGCTTTCCCTTAGCCTCCACATAGCAGCCCCAGATGGACGGTGAGCCCAGGGCTGCTCCTGCAGGTCTTGGGACCATCCTGGGCCCATCCTCCAGCTGCAAGGCTGGGAGCTCAGACATGCCCCAAGGTTGTGCTCTGTAAGGAAAGCTGCCTACCACTGAGAAAGCGGCACCAGCCCTGGCCCGGAGGACGTGTGAGTATAGGGAAGGCTGGACTCAGTCCAACTGAGAACAGGAGTTTGTCCCCGCTGCTCCACAGCCTCCTTCCTCCTTCCCTCGACTCAGCATGACTAACATTTACTCAGTGCTTACACCAGGCCTGGCACTGTGCTCGTTCTTTACACAGCATTATGTAGCTGACTCTCCACAGAGCTGTAGGAGGAATTTGGAGGAAGGTTTGGAGAGATTAAAAGCTCACCTGAAATCAAAAGCTAGTCTGTAGGAGGCCAGATCCGGACCAAGAACACACCCTCCAAAGCCACTGGTTCCATTGCCTTCGCTCTGACCTTTCTTTTTCCTCCAGGCACCCAATGCCCTGAATTCTCTTCCTCTAGCCCCCTGGGTCTCATTGCTGGCCCTCTCCAGGGGCATCTCCCGGACCACTTCTTGTCCTTTTATTAATCCACACTTATGCAGTTCTCTATGTTTTTGCCCTAAGGCTGCTTTCTGATAGAGCAAACTAATTTCTGCTAAAGTGTTAATGACTACCAAGAAGCAATATGTTGTCCGGAACTGAAACTCTCTGCATTGTTGCAGCAGACTACCATGCCTTAACGCCAACGAGAGAGGAACTAGTAAATCTCAGGTTCTGTGGCCGGACCAGTGAGCGAGAAAAGTTGAGGTTAAGGAAAGGGGACTGAGGCTTTCATCCTTGTTCCCTTTGACTTGTGTTATCTTACTAGCTGGATGTATAGTAAATGCCCAATAAATGCTCAGTGAGAAATGGCTGACTGAACCAATGAGTGAACAAACAAATGACTATGAAAATATCTAGACAAGATTTAAGTACATGGTAATACCATGTCTGGACAGTAGAGGCCACTGTTAACATTTTCCCAGCTTCAACGCCAGTGCTAATCACTGAAGGGAAAGCCCGGGGCGTGGAACATTCTGTTATCCTAAAGGTTGGCTGTGGAAGTAAGTCTGGCTGGTGAATTTCAATGTGCTTCCTTCTGCACTTAGCCCTTCATGGGGGAGGGGTGGTCAGGCACAGACAAGGAGTTGCTCTCTCTGCTTGGAGAGAAGGTTGGACTGTCCGCAGCCTTAGGGTGACTGACTGGTGCTGTTGGGGCATCCGCCTGAGGCTTGGCCTCAGGGGACTGATCAGACCAGAAACCTGCCCTGTCAGACACTGCCCCTGTGGGTAGCTCTGGGGCAGAGGATGGTGGCTGGGGGGGTTGACCACTGGCTAAACATTGACCTTTGCTCTCTGGTGAATCTGAGCACTACCAGAAGGCAGTATTGCAGATAATGTCGAGGCTCACACCTTTGCTATGGTTGCCCACACAGGAATCTGGGAAAGCAGAAGAACCCTTCTCTAAGGTCCAGCATGCGCCTTTGTCCACGAGGCACTGTCCCCGTGTGTCTGCTGGGACTAGGGGCACTGTCTGCTCTGACTGGCATTTCTCTGTAGCAGAACCATCCGCAGAGTGTCCAGGGGTTGGTCACCTGCCCTGGAAGCCTCCCGAGACACTGCGCTTTGCTGACCACACCCCTGCCCCAGGGGGTGTCGCAGTCTGTACCCTCGTTAAGGGGTCCATCCATCATTTCCCGGGTGTGCCACTCTGAATTCTCCCAGGGCAGAGACAGTTTTCCTTCTCTTTCATCTGTAGGTCCTAGAGGAGTAAGTGGTTGAAGTCCGCGCAGCTGCACTGTGGTGATTTGACCAGCCGCTAGATGACCGACTTCACGGGACCTGCTGTTTACCTGGGGTGTTACTGATGTCACGTGGATTTGGGAAATCGGAGGAGAGAGAAACGGCTCTTCCCTGACTTTGTGGGCCTCGCTATGACAACCAAAAGGAGTGAAACTTTGCTTGCTGAACATAATGAACCAGAGTTAATTTTATCCATGTTTATTTTCGGTTCTTCACGCACAACAGGAGACCCTTAATGACCATGCAGCTTATGCCTTATTAAATTTAAAAAGATAGAATGAATTGCCTGAACCATAAACTTATAGGCTACCATAGGCTAATAAGGAAAATGCTGATTAAAGTTTACTCAGCACAGAACAGCAACACTCTGTACCGGGAGCAGGACAAAATAAACGTGAACAAAAAGGGTACACTGAGGTGAGAATCTAGCCTGCTACTTTGTACTTATTAGTCGAACATAGGAATGAATTAACTGGCTGGGAACAATACAACAGATGAAAAGTGAGATGATCGATTAGAGGCGCCAAATGCACTGAAACTTCTCGAAGGCTGAACTTTCCGGCCGTTGTGAGAAGCAGCCAGCAAATGAGAGATCTATAAACCCAGCCGCAGGCGGCGCACTCGGTGCCATTACTCAGTAATGTACTGAGAGACACATTAGGCATTGAGAATGAGTGCTTTGCAGAGCAAAGAAGTTTTCATGTGATGTCAGAATTTGAAAATTCTCAGAAACTTTTTTTTTTATTTTTTATTTTTATGGGTGGGGAAAGAAGGGAGGCGAAGGAAATTAAATTTTTTAAAAGGACTGCCACTGAGGATGAAATGCTGGTTCGAAGAAAGACCTAGAAGCCAGGTGTGATTTGGGAACTCAGTGAAGAGCAATGGAGGGGAATTGATGCAACACGACCCTGCCCAGTTTTTCTGCTGGGCCGGGAAATTGATTTCAGGGGAGCTGGGCAGGGCGTCCTCAGAGACCCCAACGTGGTCCTTGGTGGAAAGCTGAGCAGCTTCGAATGCTCCCCAGGCATCTCTCTCCAAGGAAGTCACTTGGTCAGGGCCCTGATTATGGGTCCCCAGCCACCACAGAAGTTCTGGCATGGGCCGGCATACATGTATCTCAAGAAAATGCAAGAAGATGAAACTCCCAGAATCCCTTGACACCATAAAAAGCCATCAGGATACATGAGGGATGGGGGATGAAAAGGGAACACATTCGCCAGTCCCCAAAAGGGGAGATGGGGCAAGGACCTACCCTTTTGGGGAGGATGTGGGACAAAAAGCTGCCTCTACCTTGAGGAAGGGCCAAAAAAGATGGAAATGTGGGGTAAGGGAACAGGAATCCCAAGGACAAAGGGATGTCCAGAGTTAACAGGATTTGAGCCTACGAGAGAATGTCGATTCTCCCAGGGAAGGCGAATAAAATTCAGTGCAGTGGTGAATGCATCATAGTCCTAGTTCACCACGGATGACCTTATTCATCTATTTGTTGACATCTTCACACATGTCTTAGACTCCTGTCAACGCTGAGGGTGGCAGGAAGTGATGTGATGACCCCCACTGAATACACAGGCAAGTGGAGCCACCCCAGGAATGTTAAGCTGTCCAGGATCACCCAGGATAAGCCAGAAACCACCAGAACCTCCTGAAGAATTCCGGCCCAGTGTTCCTCCCTCTAACCTTGCTCACAAAGGCCAACTCTACTTCCGAGTACCATATTTTGCCTTGTATAATGCACACTTTTTGACCCAAATTGTTGAGGGAAAAGTAAGGATGTGCATTATATATGGGTATAATAAACCATGTATAATGAGCACAAAACCATGAGTGTGCATTATACACGGCAAAATATGGTAATTCAGGCGGTTCTGAGACTCTGCCATCACATGAAGAGTGACTGTTGCACTCTACAGGCGGAGGCTGGAGGGACCGCAGCTGCGGTCCTCGCTGGGGAAGAGCTGAGGGTTCCTCCGACCCCTTTCAGGGCCTGTGCCAAGAACACGCTTGTCCCACTTCCCAGGTAAATCATGGCTGCTGATCCGATGGAACTGCGTGTCGGCTGGTGTTCACTTAGGGAGCTAAGAAAGGCGGGGAGACCACGTGACGTCATTCCCTGCCCTGTCGTCTCATTGCTGTGGGAAACTTGAATGCACAGAACCTCAAGGGGCACTTGCTAATTATTTGATTTTTCTGAACATTCCTCAGAAACTGCTGATGGCGGCTGAGTGCCCTCAGTGCTTAACGTGGTTAATTTTTAATAACGCTTTTCATTCAGACTCTAATATTTTTGTAAGATCTTCATATCTGTTGTCATTTGTGTTTTTCAAAAAGTTGAAATTACACACACACACACAAATCTTTTTTCTAATGTCAACCAAAAGAACTATACATTTTCAATCCACAATATGTGGCTTCCTTATGAACATAATGAATTCACATGTTAATTTATTGCCTGTTCTTTTCATAGGATCCTTCTAGTATTCCATCTCCTGGCTTCTTTCCAGCTTACCAGTGAGGGAGACTGACCTCTGGTGATGTGCCCCTTTTCAGAGATGAGAAAACAGGATCCCAGAGCAGCCAAGTAATCGCCCCAGTATCTCAGAAGTCAGCGCATGCGTCCAGGCCCCCTGAGTTTAAATAACACACACCTTCTACCACAGTGCAAGCATCAATATAATTCTGTCTAAATTTCCAGGCCCAGAATTTTAAACTATACTCTCTGGTAGTTGGTTTCATGGGTTGTCTAGAAGTTGTATAAAGGAAGGTCGCTCATTGTGGGCCATGGGCCAAGGGCAAAGCCAGGCTGCCCAGTGACCATTTCCAGAACAAATCTGCTTTGCTGCTCACTGAACAAACGGATTTCATCGAATCTGGGAGAAGACGGGAGCATGTAGTTCTCCGTTCTTCCCTCAGGAGACAGCCCACGTTTGCTTGGTCTGCTGCTTCTGAGCGCGGCAGTGGCGGTGGGACCCGCCGCCAGTTACGGGAGTCATCTGACATCGGAGCGCATGTCTGCCTGTGCAGACAGATCGGCAGATGGATGGGCAGTTGCTCACACAGAGCCATGCGCATCTGGCACGCAGGTGTGACTCCTGATAGGCTGATGCTTACAAAATGATTTCCTCCGGAGACAGAGACAGGGAATTGCCTCGGGCCTTGGATAAAGCTGTCCGTGAGCTGGGGGCACTGATTTGTTTCTAAGAATAGTTTTCTGAGCTGGCAGTTTGGACAAGATGATGAGATACAGGTGCTCCAAGAATAACGGGTGGACACGCTTCCAACCTCCAAGGCAGGCATGTGCCAAGGCCTGAGCTGGCTCCTGGGGCTGGAGACAGTCCAGAGGGTGAGCTCGCTGGCCAGGCTGCTACTATGAATGCTTGGAGACGAACTGGCACGATCAAACGGAATTTCTTTAAAAAATCCCAAGTGGGTGTGTGGGTGTGTGGGTGTGGGGGGTGTGCAGGGTGTGTAGGGTTGTGTGGAGGTGTGTAGGAGTGTGAGGGAGTGTGGGGGGTTGAGAGGGTGTGTGGGCTTGTACAGAGGTATGTGGAGGTGTGTGGGGTTGTACAGGGGTATGCGGTAATGCGTAGGGGTGTGAGGAGGTGTGTGGGGAGTGCCGGTTATAGAGGGAACAAGAGAGGTACAATGCTAGAGATTTTTATAGACAATTGGTTGGTACATGGGGTTCATTGACAACTCTCTCTATTTTTATGAATTTAAAAAATTTTCTGTTAAAAAGTTGAAAACAAAATCTGTTCCTACATATGGGCTCCCAGAAGTACAATGAATATTATTAGGCCTTTTATGGATCCTGAGGGGTGGAGGTTGTCAGGGGGCGGGAATGGACCCTGGCAGCAAGTGGTCACCCAGCAGCACAGGGGCGAGAGGAAGAAAAGAGGCAGGGGAGAGGGGATGCACTTGGCACCCTGCAGGGAATCACATCATTCTCCACCATGCCCATGAGAAAGCAGGTGCCTCTTTCTCATGCACCATAGCTGTACCCTCCTGCCTGCAAACACTTGACAGTGTCTCCAAGGAAGGGAGCCTGGGCCTCCATTCGTAGAGAGACGACCAGAGGAGGGGCTGGGAGAAATCATGAAGACACATCCTGTCAGGGATCAACCCTAATCCAAGGGGTAACCAAGAAAGAGAGCTAGATGCAAGGGAACAGAAAGGTGGCAAAGTAAACACAAAACTGAAAAGGTTTTAGAAGAAGCTTCTTCAGGGGAGGGGCTTCCTTGAAGGACCAAGCTGCTCACATAGCAGGGGGCTGCTCTGAGAAGGCGGCCTGTGAGTCTCAGGCCATTGAAGGAGGCCTGACACTCTCTATGGCAGATGCCACCCCCCACCCTCAGCAGTTGGCTGTGCCCTCATCCATCAGCCCTCATGGGGGAAGTGATGGCAGCCTGTCCAGCCCTGGGACAGCCTCTGCCAGGCCCCCTTCCGGACCCTTCCAAAACCACAAAGACTCTGCTCTAAGCTTGTGACTGAGCCTTTCCATTCCCAGCTCCCAGTCAGTCCCCCAGCTCCCTCCCTCCTTTCCCACTAGAGAAGATACACTTGGAGTTGGGGCCTGGGTACAGGTGGTCCCACCAAATCAGGCCACTGGAACCAGTGACTGGGCCATCGGGGAGAGTGCTTACTGTCCCCCAGGGAGTCCCTGTGGCTGTGTGGCCACAGACAGACACAGCAACCTGAAGGAGTCTCCCACTCCTCTGAAACCAGCTCTGGACACCGGAGTCAGACACTGTCCCCAGGGGAGGGGATCCCATACTTTCTTCTCCAAGGCTCTCCCTGCTAACCTTAGTGTTGCTTCATTGTCAGGGGCACCCCCTGCTTCTTCCCCCCTCTTTCCCATGCTGTCTTGCGCCCTTCCCTCTGGGTCTGTGCTTGCCCTCCCTACTTCCTCCGGGCCTCCCCCGCCTCCTCCTCCCTTGCCTCTGCCTCCAGCCACCCCCTGGCTCCAGCACACAGCTGGGCTCTCTGGGGACGCTGCTGTTTGGGCTGCAGTTCTATGGGCACAGGTGGCACTGGCAGATGTACGTTCTTTCCATTCGTGTGGGTAAACAGCAAACATTATATTAAAATATTCATCACCAGGGCCTCTGCCTGAATGTTAATCTGGGGTGGGAGCTGATTCCCCACCACTGGCGGAGACGGCGCAGCTGTAACTTCAGTAGCACAGTGGCCAGGAAAGCTCAGCCTGACCAGAAAAGCGTTGATTTCATATTTGCTTTAAGGGGGGGAGTGGGGGGTGGGGCAGGTGGAGCCTTCTGGCCATAGAGACCACCTGTCAGCAGGAGAGCATGGTTTATGGAGGGTGTCTGCTGGCTGCCCAGCTGAGGCTGACCTGTAGAACAAGCAGGTGTCTGACGCTGGCCGCCTGGCCACCTTTTTATCACCTTTGTACTTATATGTCTGGCTAGATACTGAATGCTGAAAAGTCCTGTGGCTGTTTAAGCACCCACTGGTGATCCATTTGCTCTCTTCTGTTAAGGATTACATGCCATGTGTCTGTTCCATCTTTGCCACCAAAACCTAGGAATCCTGATTAAGTCTGGACAAAGCCTCAGTCACATCAGACGGAGGACCATTCAGTTTCTTTCTCGGGACAGATGTGTGGAGGAAGGAGGCTCCCTGATCTCAGAGCCCAGAGCATCTCAGCAATCAGGAGGCTCTTGCCTGTCATGAGTCTGCTCCTTCCCACTTCAGAGGAGCTGAAAACCAGTCTGACACAGTGCCTTAGGTGCAACCTCTTCCTGCACTTGACCCCTATCAGGTCCCACGCTGTCTTCAACTTTCACTTCCGCACACACAGCAGCATGCATTCATTCATTCCTTCCCATCCTTGCACACGCTCCTCCATTGATTCAATGACCATTTATGAATTGCCTGGTCAGTGACCCCTATGGGGCCAGGCCAGGGGGAAGATGAATCCTCTCTGATGACTTTCCTTAAAAGGGCACTAATGAGGACCCTACCTGCCCTCACAACCTCATCTAACCCTCATTATTCCCAAAGGCCCAGTCTCTAATTACCATCACACTGGGGCTTAGGGCCTCAGCATGTGAATTTGGGGGGAAACGAATCTATAACATCCATGGAGGACCCAGGCCCATTGCCTGCCTCCTCCAGTTCAGGAAAAGCACTAGATGGATGAAGCAAAGGCAAGCAAGCTCCTAAACGGCCTGAGATTTCCCAACTTACCCAGTCTCCTCCCCTTCCTCTGTCTCTTCCTCCTCTTCCTTCTTTCTCTTTCTCTTTCTCCCTCTCTTCCTCTTTCTCACACATGTGAACACATTGAATTTTAAGTATCCAATCATACAGGCAAACATCCACTCATCATTTTTTTAGCAGGTCAAGGGAACCTCCTCACTGAGGTTTTCTGAGCTTCCTTTCTATACACACTCCCCCACTGCACCCCACAGCAGAATGTGTCAGCATCCACATCACGTCACTAAATGTTTACTTGTCATCTGCCTCTCTGGCCAGACTAGGAGCTCCCCAAGGGCAGGGATCTGTCGCTTGCCTGTCTTCAGCTTTGGTGTCTGCATGCTGCCAGGTCACGCAGAGTAAGCGCTGACTGAATGTTTGTTGAGTGAATGAATGAAGGTGTTCTCAGGACACAACGATATAAAAGGTGATCCCTGCCATCCAGAGCTCAGATGTACTAGGGAATGAGATATTGTTGAGATCACTGAGGACCTATTTCTTCAATGCTAGACTTGGGGCCAAGCCCTGGGACGATCCATCCCGCTGCCATCGCTGGGCCGGGCTCCCTGAGCACTGCATGCCGGCCTACCGAAGTCGTACATCAAGACCATGTGACAATGATGACATCCTAGGTGCATTTATGATGTCCTGGGATGCAGGCAGTCACATTAACCCTCGCATACCCAAACTGTGTCTTTTTTCCTTTTATGTATTCAGGACGAAGAGCAGAATGAAGAAGTTTTGCTTCAGCCCCTGACTATGACCTTTTGTCACTTCTCAGGCCCTGTCCCTGTGCCACTGGATTATACTTCACAGGGTGTGTGCTGGCTGACCCCTGCTGGGTGACATCACAGTCCACCCTTGTCAAGGCATTTTGGAATTGACTTCAGGAAGACTTTGCCTTGTTTTCCTATACAGAGAAGTTCGTGTTCTCACACGTTTTCCTGCAATTAAAATAGAAAGTTCATCGCTCATATTTTTTGAGTGCTGATTCTCAGGGATTCTTGTGTCTCTGTGCTATTTCCTGGCTCCGTCATACCCACCACTGAAGTCTGCGGGAGCCACATCTCACTGCTTAACTACCTCTTGCCTAGTATTCCCCACGTTGGCCTCGTCTTCCCACCCTGCCAATCTGTGCGGATGTGCTCCATGTGCCTCTCTGATTGCCTGGGAGGGAGCTCGGTGCTCTCGGCTGCCTGTTCTGTGAAACAAGTGGAAATGAGAGTGCGAGCTGACACACTCTCTCCGAGGTGACTCGGCGCTGCCACGCACAGGGGCTTCCCTGGCACCGCCGACCGGCGTCTCTCATTTTCTGTCTTGCTGGGATCTGGGAATACTTTAAACATTCAGCTCAAGGTAGCACTTAGCATTTATTAACTGCCAGTTCTGTGCCAGACACCGGGCAGGCACGTCCACGTTCAAGGCTCAGCGAATCTCATCACCTGCGAGATTATTCGGGGAGAGGCTGTGAAATGAGCCTTGTTGATGAGCAAGAAACTGAAGCTCGGGGTTGAAATGGACTGGGCACAGGGAATGTGGGGTTTTCACCCAGCTTTTAAATCTGACGCCCATCTGTACGGGGCTCACAGTGCTGTGGGTGCCCCGCTAAACATTTTACAAATATGGAACCCTTATAGCCACACTTCAAGGGATGTGTCGTCTGACGTCAGCAGGAAAGGGAATGGAGGTGCAGTGGGGTCACGTAACTCACACGGCTGTGCAGCTGGTGAGTGTCGGGGCCGCAGCCCTGTACTGCCTGTCCGTCACAGCTCCTGGACTTCCCATCACGCTTCCCGAGGACAAGGGTGGTATGGGGGTGATTCCAATAGAACAGCCCCCACCAGAAGGACCCCCACCCCACCCTTTTCTAAGCTTCTTAATCATGAGCCTGATTACTGGCTGCCTAGACATTCTTTTCCTCCCTGGTTCCTTTCAAGAGTCCTTCAGGAGAAAAAAAAAAAACCACTTAAAATCTAATTTTCCAGTACACACACTTTATAGCCGGCACCCCCACGCCCGCCCTGCTTCTTCCCTTCACTTTGCTTCCACAAGAGTAGAAGGCTGGCTCCCGGGACTCCTCTGCTCTGCCGCCTGCCCCCTCACCCCCTGTCTCTGGGTCGATTTCAGAAAATGTCATTCATTTGAAAAGCAAGGGGCCAGGAAGAATGGATTTTGAATTAACTAGTTCAGATAACCTGCCATTTGTACTGGGGCATGACTAGGTATCCAAGTAGCTGGGGAACAGCGATTGCTTCCTTTGGAAAAATGACATCTGCTGACCAAGGACTGGCTGTTGAGGGCGATCTCACAGGCCTCTGTGTTTGTCAGGTGTCCTGAGCCTGGGTCTCAAGGCTGGGGACACTGCTGGTCCGGGGATGGGGGGTCTTGTGGGAGAAAAGGGCTCCCACTTATGCAAGCACACGTGCCCCTGGGCTCCCTGTGACTCGAGCATGTTCTCTGCCCCAGTCCCTCGTCGGTGCATTAACAGGTCCCTGGGAATCCTCAGGGCTCATGTTAGGTGAGAAACACTAGTATTCAAACCAGGCAGGTCCTGCATGAGTCTTGCAAAATGCCTGCAGCAGAGAGGGCTGACTACCCTTTCTATACCGTGCAACTAGGGAGTGGCTACCTCCCCACGGGCTATGGTTTCCATTCCCCTTGCTTCCAGGGCAAGCTCTCCCTGGTGGGAGAGGGGCTTGAGTGACAGTGTCACTTCCAGGCCCAGCTGGGTGTGGAGGTGCATCTGTCCTCCTCTTGTCTCCATCTGCCATGTGGGTGCAGAGAGATCCAAGGACCAAGGGATGGTGTAGCCACAGATAGGGGAGCTGGAGACCCCCAGCCTCCACAAGGAGGAAAACTGCGGGCCAATGAGGACCACCCCCACTGGGCAGCTATGAGGGTGCCAAATGGGCTCTGTTGGGGGCGTCTTCTTGTTCCAGCACTTCGCATCACACCAGGTTGAGTGTCCTCTTCAACCCTGTGATTCTTGTGTTCTGCTCAAGGCAGGGAAGCTCCCTGTCCTGCTTGACTCCATGCAGAGAAGGGACGTGGTGTCAGAAAAACCGCTACAGAGGGTGAGCGTGGATGTTGGAGGGCTGGCAGAGTGCAGGGAGGAACTGGTGGGAGACTTGTACTCAGCGGTGACTTCGGGGGACCGCCTACGAGGGTGGCCGCTGGCCACGCAGCACATGGAACCATCAGTGCCACCATATATTAATACGTGCTGTTAGAACACGGTGGTCGGTCGGTAGGGTGCATCTGATGACAGCATTAAACTCTGTTTGCTCAACCTTCTGTCGCTTGTATTCAAGCCACACTTTGTGTAACAAGGTCATTTGATCACAATTAGAAAGGAAAACAACAGCAGAGGAAATGTACAGCAGAAGCAAAACCCGTAAAAGCTGACATTCCACGGGTGCTTTGCCTTGGATTCTGGCTCCTTCGAGGCTGAAGCTGAGCAGGAGCCCTCTGGTCACACGTTTAGCTTCTGGGTCTGCTTGTTTTTGCTGTTGCCTTTTCCTTTCCAAATATATACAGACGAGGCATAAACTCTTTCCTCGGAGGAGAAATTGGGAATGGCACTGTCTTCCCCTCCAATTAAAAATAACAAAGGAAAAGATGCTTCATGACTAATAATAATAATTACAGGAACAATGACTGACATTTCTGAGTATTTAACATGGGGCTGGCATAACTCCACGGGCTACACCGTCAAGTGGCAGAGCCGGCTCTCCACGCAGCGATGAAGAGCGAGGGGTAATGCGGACCTTATGTCTCCCTGATCCTTGGCAGGTGTCTTTGCTTCCTCTGTACCCCGACTCAGGTTCAGACTTACCGATGACTTTTATCTGTTTCCCGTGCTCATCTCCCCTCACACCCTGCATCCTGGGAGCCCCCAGACTTTGTGCCGCAGTCCCAAGGTCCCAGCAGGTGTGACAGCCTCCGGTCACATCCCCACGCCTCGTGCTCTGAGGGTCTTCCTCTGTGTTAGCTAAGCCCCTCACCAAGTGAATGATCTCCCATCATGGCTCGGCCAAAGCGTCCCTGTACAGCCTTCAGACACCTTCGGTGTCCTGACTGACGGGCCCTAGAAGTCCTACAGGGGCAGGATAATGTAGACATGGGCTTGGGTTGAAGGTGGAACCTACATGTTTGGTGGCATCTCTTAGCAGGAAGCACACCTGTCATCTCAGCCCACCTGGCTCTTCCTCCCCCACTCCCCTGCTCATGGTCAACTGGCTACATAGCTGCTACAACCATATTTTTAAAACCAAGATTGAACTGGTTGGACAAAGACCAATACAGTACCACACAACAGAACAGCTGACAGTAAAAGCACCCCGGGAAACACCATACCTAGGGTCCTGGTCACTGGGCATGTGCCAGCAGCCTTTTCTGCCCTCTGAGAGAGTTTCAGTTGCACGAACAACTGTCACATGTCTCTCCTGCCCCCACAGGGAGATGATGGACATTCCACGGCAGCCTCAACCTTACTGAGACTTGAACCGGAATGGGAACAGGAGTGAAGTCAGAGCAACAGCACCGGCGGGGCCCAAAGGCTGCCTTCTCCTCACCTGGGTGGCACGAACAGGTCAGCACTTCCTGGAGGACCTGGGGGAGAATTTAGCTTCTGTGATGCCCCAGCCACTTGAGTTTCTGGACGTTGAATGGTGTGCTGCAGGCTCTACCTCTGCCAAAGAGAAAGCTGAACTGTGCAGCGCAGGCCTCACAAGACCCAGGAACCTCTGCCTCTCTTTCTTGTATGGATGTGGAATTTCCCAGTGGATGTGCGCGCAGGAGGGCTCTGAAGCCTGGTGCCCCTGACCCAGCTGCAAACTCCATAACCCCAGGACACTCAGCGGGGTGGGGCAGGTAAATAGAAAAACTTGTGTGTTGACAGCAAAGGATGCTGGGAGGAGGCCATGCAGGCAGGGAAGGACCAAGGCTGCACTACAGCTGGGCGACCTTGGGGACAAGCATGCATTTGACTTCTGTGCTTCTCTGCTCCACTCAGGCACTTTGTTTCAGAAGGAGGACTGGATGCTGCCTCTGTGATCAGCTTCAGGGCTGAAAATAAATTAGAAAAAGAGGGTTCCACGCAGGGAGGCAGCAGGGCAAGGGGCAGAGCTCGCCCCAGAAAAGCCTGATGGAGGCCGTGGTGCTGACCCTGTTCCGAGGGGCGGGCGGGAGAGGGCTGGAGCAGAAGGCGGGCTCACCCTTGGCCTGGCTTTTCCCTTTCGGCAACCATGCTACCACCTGAACGAGGTCTTGGCGAGGGTGTAGCTGCCCAGCACCGACGGCTGAGGAAGGAGAGCAAGGCCAGGCAGAACGGCAATGGGTGGGAGCTCCAGTGGCTTTGGCAGGATTCCAAGTGGGCCTCCCATACGCCAGGCCTGGCACAGCCAAGATTGGGGGCCTCTGGCACAGTGAACGCTGGGGGCACCCTGTTCAAATCCCCTCTCAGGGCAGACCCACTGACCCCCTACGTGGGCCTAATAACTGCTGAAGGCTCACAACGGTGTCCCTCACTGAGCATCACCGTAGGACCAGGGGTCTTTTCCAGTCCTTCTCAGGGACGCAGAGGCCTGGCCCCTTGCCTCAACCTGGGACTACCCTGATGGGCCCTCTCAGCTCCAGAGCTTCCTGGAGGGTTGACTTAGGCCCCAGTTAAAACCACGTTTTGAGTCAACTCCTACCTCTGCTCAATCCTTCCTTCCTCACCTACTTACAGATCTCTCTCCAAAGAGTTCTCCCCAGTCAACCCTCTGCGTGCAGCTCCAGCTCAGAGTTTGTTTCCAGGAAAACCCAATCTGAAGTCAGACAGGCACTCAGCATCACTGATCAGCAGGGACGTGAAAATTTAAACCACAACGAGGCACCGTGTTACCGAAAAGACAAGAGACAACAGTGCGGGCGAAGATGTGGAGAGTGTCCGGGTGCGAAGAGCAAAACGTGGGTGTGGGGGACATATGTCAAAGGTCACCAAGATGCCAGGATGGGTTGGGCCTACTGGACGCATCAAAGATGCACTTTAAGCTATTTTGGAGGGTTCTACAATTATTCCCTAAAGATCAGACCATGGCTTACCGGCCAGTCACAGAGTCGTGACATATAGCCAGCATGTGCTCGCCCCACTCCTGCTCACAGGGGAGAGCTAGGGGAGCAGGGGCCCCACCACAGCTGCATGGATGCACACAGGGCCCTGGTGAACAGCTCCATGGCACTGCTCAGGATGAATGGGAGACCAGAGCCCAGGACAGAACCCTGGGCCCATGGTTGAAGGGATGGAAGTCTCTCTAAGAAGGCCAAGTTCAAGAGGCATTTGGAAGACTGCATTCAAACAGTATTAGGCCCTGAGGATGGATCTCAACAAAAGAGGGCGCTTACTTCTCGGGGCTCAGCGTCCCAGGAACCGGCCAGCCCACGTTCTTTTTCAGTAATGGCTGGTAATAGCCTGTTTCATACGGAAGGAATCGATATGTGTTTGGAGTATCATATGACCATATATTATCTATAAATTAGGTAAAATATATGAGAGTACTCGGTAAAAGGAAAACGAGCTGTGCAAATGAAAGGTATTATGTCTCTTACAGTCTTTATGTAAATAAGCCGATGGGGATGGCTGTGTTCTGGGGACTGTAATTCCCTGTGCAAATGAGAAGCTGCATGATTAGGTACTTCACAAGGTACCTTGGACCTGGGGAAGGCAAGTCCTGGCTTCCATTATGCAAGGGCAGCTCGCCCCCAGCAGAGTGAGCAGCGCATGCTGAGCAAGTGGGCTGAAACCTCACGACCTCTTTTCACGGAGCAGTGGAACAATAGTATTCAAGCTGATCCATTTGCAGAGAGTAAATTAGGGGAATGAAATCCTGTAACAGATCCTGAGAGGAAGGAGGAGACGAGGACAAAGAAGGAGAAGGAGGCGGGTGAAGATTTTTAGTGATGAGAAATTTTTAGTTGGGGCATCAAAACCAGGCAAGACAGCCCACGTGAAATGCCTTCCTGATGGGATGTCAGGGTCACGTATTACAAAGGCTCTGGCCTCTCACGGTGAATCCCAAGGTGTGGCCCTTACTGGTAGATGCCACCAGGGGGCAGACAGCAGGGCGTACTCTGAGGGCTGAGGCCCAGGAGCTCCTCACACCTTCACACTTGCTTCAGACATGATGAAGCTGGTCTTAGAGAAACTGGTCTTGAAGGGAGTTTCATTTCCCAGGGTGAAAAATCTCCCTTGGGTTGGGTGGCTCAGCTGGCATCTTAAATATTTCACGTTATTGTGATTACAGCTGCCACTTTCCATTCAACCAGCACTGAGGGATGGCTGCCTTTCCCAGGCCCGGTGGTAGGCATTTTACCTGCATCATCTCGTCACTCCTTACACGTTACAAGGTAGCTACTGTTAACATGTTTTACAGAGGTAGCCACTGGGGCTTTAAGAAGGTGGATACCTCATGCACCCGAGGGAGGAGGCAGGTCAGCTGTGACAATGGCTCACCTGCTACCACATGGCACCCTGTCCCACTGCTGACCTGCTTCCGCTGTGACTCAGCTCCTCACCCCGCCCCCCCACTCAGGACTCTGAGCACGGGCTCTGGCCTGGGCTGCTGGTCCCCTGGTCTGCTCAGTGTGTGGAGAATGCACATCCTGCCCCCAACAAGTGACACCCAACCCAAGGGAGGCCCTACGGGGTCGGTGCTTACCCTGCCCCCTGCCAGGGCAAGCAAGCTGTGTGGTTCCCATGCCTGGCAATGGGGCCCCCGCCCTTCAGAAGGGAGGTGTTGCCAGGACAGTTTCCCAAACTTCAGGGAGGCTGGGTCAGCAGTGTATGGGCTGACCTGTGTCCCCCAGGAGTTCATATGTTGAGGCCCAACCCCCAGTACCTGGGAACATAATTATATTTGGAGACACGGTCTTTTAAGAGGTGATGAAATTAAACAGGGTCGCCAGATGTGCCCTAACCCAATGTGACCAGCATCCTCATAGGAAGAGGACATTAGGTCACAGGCACACACAGAGGGAAGACCATGGGAAGAGATGGAGAAGATGGTCATCTGTGAGCCAAGGAAAGAGGCCTGGGACAGATCCGCTCCTGACAGCCCTCAGAAAGAGTCAGTCCTGGGGACATCCTGGGCTTAGACCTCCAGAACAGGGAGAAGATAAGCCTCTGTAGTTTCCGCCACCCAGACCACGGTAAACACTTTGTCCCGCCTGCCCCAGCTGCCTAATGCAGGTTTCACCTCCGGTCTGTCCCCGGCCCCTCCCACAGTCCCACCATTGAGCCTCCCATGGGTTCATACTCCCTCAGTGTCCCCTCCAGAACTCTTGCTGCTGTTTACCTCCAGCTTCCACCAGCAGGACAAGTGATGCACTGACTGACAGGCAGTGGAGCGACACCAGTGGGTTACCTGAGCAGACCCTACTTAGTGTGGGTTCTCATCCCTCTCCCCTCCCACCTGGGGACACTCCTGGGTCATTCCACGTTAGGCCAGGCTCGGTCAGGTCCCCTGCCTTAGTGTGTCAGTGTCGGGGACCACAGGTGTCACAGCGCTCCTGGGCTGAAGCAGAAGTTTATACCCAGAGAAGGCGACACCCACGCCTGGACCGGCACCTCATCAGTGGGCAGTGTGAAAATGCCTGGCTTTGAACCTGTCCCTGCTGTTAATGGGCTGTGTGGGTTCAGGCACGTTACTTCACCTCTGTGGGCCCATTTTTCCCATCTGTAAATTTACAACTTCTGCCTGGGAGGATTGCTGTGAAGAGCATATAAGGAACAATGATGAGCTGTGTCCTGTAAACGATGGGCAAGGGCACGGGAGAGCCACCCTCACTGGGGCCACGCTGTCCTGAGAGCATGGTCCGCTGCAGGAGCGCTGAGGAACGCATGCTCCTTCTGACCTGCTGCATAAACCGCAAAACTCAAAACACAGTTTAAAAAGGAGCTGAGTAGAGGGTGTCCCCCCGTGACAGTGGCTCAGAGGCAGACCATGTGCTTTCTACGTGTTTCTTTCAAACTGCCTGTGGTTTGAAAGCACCTTTCTGGCATCATGTCCCAGGCAACATTCTAAACACCTCTATTAGCTCATATAGTCCTTGTGATGGGGTGAATCACATCCCCCAAATTTACATGTCGAAATCCTAACCCTCGGAACCTCAGAATGTGACTGTGTTCAGAGATGAGGCCTTCAAAGAGTTAATTGAGTTACAATGAGGCCATTAGGGTGGGCTCTAGTCCGATGTGACTGGTGTCCTCATAAAGAGCTTGGGAAACAGAGAGCCCTGGCATGCACATGGACAGAGACAAGACCATGTGAAGAGATAGTGAGAAGACAGCTGTCTGCGAGCCAAGGAGAGGGACCTCAGGGGAAATCAGCCCTGCCCACACCTTGATCTTGGGTTTCCAAACTCCAGAACTTGGAGTGTGTGCTGGATTTCTCCACTCACTTCTAGTAAACAGGCAGAATTGATGGGATGTTACTTCCAAGGTTAGGTTATAAAAAGACTGTGGCTTCCGTCTCAGGGCTCCCTCTCTGTCATACCGTCTCTCAGAGGGTGAGCTCTGGCACCAGCCAGCTGCCATGTCCTAAAGTGCCTGCAGAGAGGCCCCCTGCTGAGGGGCTGAGACCACCCAACAGCCACATGGTACGCTCGGATGCACAGCCTCCCCCAGCCGTACCTTCAGGCGACTGCAGCTCCGGCTGACAGCTGGACTGCAGTCTCACAGGAGACCCTGAACCTGACCAAGCAAATAAACTGCTTTCAGATTCCTGATCCTCAGAAACTGTGAGATTAATGATCATTGTATTAAGTCACTAGATTTGGGGCAATCTGTTAACAGCAATAGCTAATTATTACAGTTATGTGCTCCAAACTAGTCCCTGTGTCCCTCCCTCCATCTCCGGCAGCACCGCGGAGTGAGCACGAGAAGAGACAATATGTTGTTTTCTAACGACGTGTCAGTCCTATCCCTAGAAATAGATCACAGTTTCTTTGAAGGCAGGGGCTGCAGCTTATAAAACAAATAGACATATTTCACAGGGTACTTACTGAATTATCTTGGAACGTTTTTTCTTGTTGTCTACTGGAAAATCAGGAGCCATTGCTTGCTGGGGCAATGGATTCTGTTCTTTAACATCCAGTTTTCTCTGGGCCTGCGTAGGGACTATGGTGTCTCCCTTCTACCAGGGGAGTTTTTATTTGGTAACCATAAAAATTTTTTTAATCAAATAACTGAAAGATTTTTTTTTT
>PVKU01004849.1:59956-136835 GCA_004027475.1 Anoura caudifer | reverse complement strand
TTGGTGTGTTCCTCCTTGGGTCCACCTTCTTTGGGACTCTCTGAGCTTCCTGGACTTCCTGGAAGTCTATTTCCTTTGCCAGATTGGGGAAGTTCTCCTTTATTATTTGTTCAAATAAGTTTTCCACTGGTTGCTCTTCTTCTTCCCCTTCTGGTACCCCTATAATTTGGATGTTGGGACGTTTAAAGATGTCCTGGAGATTCCTAAGCCTCTCCTCATTTTTTTTAAATTCTTGTTTCTTCCTTGTGTTTTGTTTGGTTGTTTCTTTCTTCCTTCTGGTCCACTCCATTGATTTGAGTCCCAGTTTTCCTCCCATCTCTGTTGGTTCCCCATGCATTTTTCTTCATTTCACTTATTGTAGCCTTCATTTTTTCATCTAATTTGTGAGCAAAATCAGCCAATTCTGTGAGCATCCTGATCACCAGGGTTTTGAATTGTGCATCTGATAAGTTGGCAATCTCTTTGTTGCTTAGATAAATTGGCTCTGGGGCTTTGATTTGTTCTCCGGTTTGAGCCATTTTCATTTCTGGATTTTTTTGTTTTTGTTTTTGTTTTTTTTTTTTGGTCTAGTCGCGGCTGTTAGGTAGTGAGGGGTGGAGCCTTAGGTGTTCCCCAGGGCTGGACAACCCCCCTCACCCCCAGTCGCTGGGTAGTGACGCTGTATGTGGCGGCGGGGTCTGAGAGAAGACAATGGCACTTGCTCCGCTCACTCTCAGATTCCCCTGCCTTCCACCACTTCCCATTTGCCTGGATTATCTGCACGTGAATGTGGGACCACCCGGTCAGCCAGCTGCCTTGTGCAGCCTCACTGGTTCTGCACAGTTGCTGCCCCGTGCCCGGGGTCTGCTAGTCACCGCCTGTGCACTTGGGGGCTGCCAGCCGCTGCTGCCTGCGTGCCTGGTCCGCACCTCCGCTTTTTCCTGCTGCAACTCCGCCCCTCTTACCGGTCTGGATGAATCGTTGTTGGACTTCCAAACAGTTTGATTTTCTGAGTTCTGATTGTTTTCTTGTTTCTAAATCTTTGCTGTCCTTAATTTTGGTTGTGATAGGAGGCACAGTGTGTCTGCCTACAACTCCATCTTGGCCGGAAGTCAGATGTTTTCATTTAAAGTTCTATATTTTCAGAACCAAGCTCTAAAATTTTATTAGTTACATTAAAAGTAGAATGCAGACCTCTGGGGCTCAGGCTTCTCATCAGCAAACACTGATACTAAAACATGAGGAAATAAACATCAAGTTCTTTGGCAACATGATTAGAAACTAGAATATGCTGTCCAGACAAACACAATTAGGTGTGACAGTGGAATGAAAACCTATGAGACATGCAAAGGCTTGGAACACTTACCTCCTACATGCTCATTTCAGTGAGGTTGCCTGAAAATATTCTGCAGTAAAACAAGGAGAAATGAAAGGGGAAGACCAGTGTCTCAGGAAATAGTGAGACAAACCCCAGAGCAAAGGGAAGTTCACATAAGACTTGCCGCGGAGCAACATGAAAGAGCAACCAGGAGAGACTGGAGTAGAATGTGATGTGCCGGAGGGAGGGCATGGGGGGCGGTGCGTGGAGGTACGGAGTAAGGGATAGAATAACTAATACAATTAAATGTCTGGGGAAAAGTTGAAACTATTATAACTATAAAGGCAAGTGGCACAACAGATCAAAAAGAAAAAGAAAGAAAAAAGGGGAAAAAGCAAGTAGAAATACCAGAAAACCCCACACAATTTTTAAAGAGAAACGCAAGTATACTGTGCCCCTTAGACCTGCCCTTCAGGGTTGAAAATTTGGTGTTGAAGTGTAGTGGGCCATCAAATTGAAGGGATACAGTCAGTGTAAATTATAGAAGGCCTGCAAAGCTAGGCTCAGAGATCTGTGCCCATGGTCTGATAAGCACAAGAGAGCCATAACTAGTTCTGGAGGAAAAGAATGGAAAGTTAAAGGCAGCATTTCAGTAACATTAACCTGGCAGGAGAAGAGGCAGGAAGCTGAAGGATTGTAAGTCTGTTGCAATTTTTCAGGCATGGGGTAAAGGAATAAACAGACAATGGAGAAGGGAAAAAGAGCACATCAGAAAGGCATTTCAGAGGAGGACTATGGGCCTCGGGTACCAGGCCTAAGGGTACCAGGCCTAAACAAATGGGCGGTGGTAACTGTTTTCTGGTCTGTGAACCGGAAAAATGGTGATGGTTTTTTGTCTAGTTTTGCTGTTGTATTATGACACACATACTCTTCCTCCTCCTCCTCTTCCCCCTCCTCCTTCTCCCACTCTCCCTCCTCTTTGTCCTCCTCCTCTTTTTCTCTTCTCTTTTTTCTCTCTTCCAGTTGGGGCTGACCTCCTTGATGGCAGATTAAGCCTGTGTTTGTTTCCTTGACACCAGCACCAGGTCCTACTACCAGAGCTACTCAGCTCTGCTGTGATGTGACTTCGGGTGGAGGAGGTAGTGGTGATGATGATGGCGATGACAAGGTGTCAATGCTTTAAAGATAAGAATATTGGAAGGAGAGCTGTTTGGTGCACAAATAATTGATAATGTTATGAGAGCTATAGTGAGAGGTCAGCTCCCATTGGGAGTTAGAAGAAAAATTTTTTAAAAATTTCACTGTTACTACTTTAGTGACAGTGGTTTTAATGACTTGATTTTTTTCCTTTCTTTAATATCCTTTACTTAACACCATTTATAGCTATGTAGAATTAAAACCAAGCAGTATTGGGAGATTTGCCCCAAGTCAAGTAAACTTACTTCCAAATTCTTATTTCAAATCCTTTTTTTTTTTTTTTTTGGCTGAAAATAAACAGACCCTTTTTGGGAAGCAGAGCTATTTAAACAAGCCCTACCCTAAGACTATGGGCCTTGTATATGTTGTTTTGTTCTTGTTTCTGAAGATAAAAGATGTTATTTTCAAAGAAAGCTCTAGGTGGCACTTGTGATGTATTCAATGGTTAACTCAGATCCTTTCTGGAAAAGGTCTGGTAGAAAAAAAGGTAATAAATATTGAAATGGGGGAAATCTTCATTACAATAATGAAGATCAGTACTTATGATTGTGTTTACCATCTTACTATGTATGAGCAATATCTTTATGCAGTGCTTGTATTTAAAATCTGGGATTTACTTCCTTTATAAAAACTGCAAGAGAGGAACCAGTATTTCTACAATATGCATAAACTCCTCATCACTAAAATAATAAATAAGAAAGTACTGTTGTATTTGCAAAAGGATTGACTACAGGTGTTCTTTTAAATGGTCAGTTCCTCTATTCTATTTAAAATATTTCAATTTGTAAAAATAGATTATAAAATTAGTTTTTCAAGACCATCTATTGTGTAAAGCAAAATAAGTTGTCATTAATTTAAAATAAGACACCACAGCTTAAAGTGGTTTGTTTTTTTTTTAATAATAGTAACCATAAAATAAAAGAAATTTAAAGCAGATGTCTTGGAATTTATTTACTTAGGGATAACTTAGTGACTTCCAGCAAATGTATTATCTATTCTGTTATTGGTTAGGCAGTTCCTCCTGCGTAACAAGCTGCTTAAATGTCTCATGGTCTCACTTTACTGTAGAGACTGCAAGCTCTTTTAACAGAAATGCAGGTTGAGAAGGTCTATTTCTTGTAGAAAATATTGTTGCCAAATACCATAGCCTGTGCACCTCATGTTATTGCACCTTTACCCACTGTCCAGGCCCTCATGGCCACCATCTCATGGACTAGGGTCACCTGTGGCTCCATGTTACTTTTACCCTTATTCTCCCTTTGTCTTACTTTTGTTTCTTATTTAAAAAAAATTTTTTTGGCTATACCATTGTAGGATAATTTAACACAATGAAATCCTCTTGGAACAAAATGGGTTATAAATAAATTAATAATAATGTTAATATGCTGTCTTATAATTGCACTAATTTGTAGGTTTTGGATGAAACTGAGATTTTGAAGGAATTATCTCATGTAGTAGTAAACTCATGTGAGAACTCAGAGCTAAATATGAAAACCTGCACCAGCATTGAAAAAAATCTTGACTCTCAGAGTAACAGTTGAGTCTCTTTTGTTGAGAATGATGGGAATGGATTCTGGCTAACCTAAGCAAAAAGGGGTGGAATGCTAGCCAGGAGCTCATGGGATGGGCAGGAAGCTAGAAGCCAGGCCTGGGCGCAAGGGAGGAATGCGGGTAGCTCCTGGAGTCCAGGCAGCGTGAAGGACTTGGCAGATCTCCTCAAGGTGCTTCCCGTCTTGTGTGCCTCTGTTCAAGGTTAAAAGTTCTACAAGCCCAGACTGTTTAATGTGTTCTGTGCTAAAATCATGAGAAATCCAGTATGGGATACAAGCTTGAATCTTGAAAGCTTGTCAGAATATAAAGAAAGGTAAGTTTTGAAAAATAAAATATCCCAGGATCCAGTTGTCTTCCCTTGAGTCACATACAGCCCCTTGGTTACAGTGGGATAAGGAGTATTAACTTACACCTCTACCAAGACTGCATACAACTGGAGAGGTAACTCCCCAACAGGAAACTGGGGTGTTCCCGGGAAGGGAGAATGGTTGCTGGACACGAAAAAACAATCCATATCACTACACTACAGCAGGAATAGATTGTTAGTTTCTGTGTTGTGTTGTGAACCCCTGTAGTGGGTTAAGTAGTGTCCCCCAAAATTCACATCCACACAGAACCTCAGAATGTGAACTTTTTTGGAAGTAGGGTCACTGCAAATGTAATTAGTTAGAGATCAAGATGGGATCTTACTAGATTAGGGTGGGCTCTAAATTCAGTGACAGTGTCCTTATAAGGAAGAGGACACAAATGGACACCCAAAGGAGGTGATGCAAAAGTGGAGGCAGACCTTGGAGTGGTGTATCTACAAGTCTAGGAGCGCCAAGGACTCGGGAAAAGCTAGGAATGCGGCACGAGCCAGGTTCTCCCTCAGAGTCCGCGGAAGGAGTCAATCCGGCCACCACTTGATCTCAGACTTCTGGCCTCCTTAATGGTGAGAGAATAAATGTCTGTTGTTTAAGCCACTCATTTTGTGATTACTTGTTAAAGCAGCCCTTAGTGGTAATACCAGGAAAGTAGGTGACTAGTAAATGCATTTTTACGGGAATGAATAATAATTCATTTTTCAATTTCAAAAGAAAATAAGCCTGTAATTGCTTTTGGTTATTTATTCCACACAAAGCTATTGATTACCTCTTATGCACTGGGCACTGTTCCAGGGACTGAAAGTGGTGCGGGGACCACGTTAGGTAGGCTCACAAAGCCTGCATTTAGAAGAAGAGAGGTGAACAAGACATATTCTGTTGAGAAGTGAAACCAGATGATGTGATCTCGAGTCACACACAGGAAGTGGGGAACAAATGTAGACTGATGGTCAAGCAAGAAAGAGAGAACTGAGACCTGAATGATGAGAAGGAGCCAGACACTCATGATGTGGGAAAGAACATTCCAGAAAGAGGGAATGAGGAGAAAGCAGAGCTGAGTGACCTCTGACAAGTGAAGGGGGATGAATGGGGAGATTTAGGCAGAGACAGATCACAACCTCTAATCTAAGATATGTCACAGAAGTGGAAGATTTTAAGTAGGAGAGTAACATAATCTGATTTCAAGGTTTAAACATTGGTGTATGGGAAGAAGGATTGCAGGGTACCAGGAGAAGCAGGAGGCACTTGGGAAACTGAAGCATTAAGCTAGACTAGGGTGGTATAGTGGGTACACTGGATATGTGTGAGGCAGAGTTTGAGAGGCCTAGTAACTATTAGTTAAGTGTCTTCTCTTGGTCCAGCAATGCTTAAAATTCTACAAGACAGCCAAAATATTATATTACCAAGACTCTAGTATCCAGGAGTTTTGCATTTAATTGGACAAATTAGAGAATACATATAATTGTGCAACTCTGAACTATTAGCACTGATGCTAAATTTTATCAATGCCTTAGAACATGTGGAGAATATAATATTAATTTACAAAGGTCTTGGTTTGACTGAGTAGCAGCAGCCTGGTAATTAAGACAATACCTAATACATCTCCATGGGAAACAGCAGGGGAAGACTACTAATACAATAATTAAATTAGGAACATTGACTATGACCTATGATAGGGGACAGACACCCTCATCACCACATGCAGAAGCAACAGAACAAATTTTAACAGTCATCTTAAAAGATGCACCTCTGCAGGACAGGACAGCATTATTTATATTATTTGCAGGCACCAGGAGCACAGGAGAGCTCATGACTTCAGAACTAAGTCAAGATAAAAGCTATAACTTTAATGCTAATGCATACAGATAAAATAGACTATAGCTAATGTAAAAAAAACAAATCAACATAAACTATTTAGAACTAAATTTACAAGACCCGGGACTTCCAGCCAAGATGGAGTCATAGCTGGACACACTATGCCTCCTCTCACAACCAAGATTAAGGACAACAAAAATATAGAACCAAAAAAAAGAAAACCCAACCAAGACAGAGAGAAAATTCAACTGTGCAGGAGTCCGACAATAACGGTTCACCCAGACTGGTAAGAGGGGCGGAGACCAGCCTGTGGAGTCCGATCTCGGTGGGATTAGCCAGTGGTGGTCCCGGGCGCGCAGTCACTCCAGGTGCACAGGCAGCGTTGCCAACACGAGGAGGCCAAGCGGGGTGCACAAGGCGGCAGACCACGGACACACATTCGCATACAGATAAACCAGGCGAAAACAGGCAGCAAGACAGACTTCGCAACGCAGGGCCCCAGTGCCACTGGGAAGTGAAGCCTAAAAGCACCATTGAAAATATTTGTAGGGACTGAGGTGCTGGGAGGGAGTCCCAGCCTCACAGGAGAGTTTGTTGGGGAGACCCACAGGGTCCTGGAGCAAGTGCAGGCCCACCCACATGGAAATCAGCACCAGAAGCGCCCAATTTGATAGAGGAAAGAGGCTGAAGGGACTGGAATCCACAAAAGAGCACAGAGCAAGCACCTTTGTTCCCTCGCGGACCCCACCCCCACATCCAGCATCACAACCCAGCTACTGGGCTGCCCTGCCCTGGTGAAAACCTAAGGCTCTGCCCCTCACTACATAACAGCTGCGACCAGACAAAAAAATATATATATATAATAATAATAATAACACCAAGGATGGCTCAAAAGGGAGGACAGACGGGGACCCTGGAGTTAATTCATCTGAGCAACCAGGAGGTCAACCTATCAGATGCAGAGCTCATAGCACTGCTAGCCAACCTATCAGAAGCACAGTTCAAAGCTCTGGTGATTAGGAAGCTCACAGAATTGGTTGATTTCGATTGCAAATTAGAGGAACAAATGGAGGCTACAATAAGTGAAATGAAGAAAAATGCACAGGGAACCAATAGTGATGGGAGGAAAACTGGAGTGGACCAGAAGGAAGAAAGAAACAACCAAACAGAAAAGAAGGAGGAAACAAGAATTTAAAAAAATGAGGAGGGGCTTAGGAACCTCCAGGACATCTTGAAACATCCCAACATCTGAATTATGGGGGTACCAGAAGGGGAAGAGGAAGAGCAACCAGTGGAAAACTTATTTGAACAAATAATAAAGGAGAACTTCCCCAATCTGGCAAAGGAAATAGACTTCCAGGAAGTCCAGGAAGCTCGGAGAGTCCCAAAGAAGGTGGACCCAAGGAGGAACACACCAAGGCACATCAGAATTCCATTAGCCAAGATTAAAATGAAGGAGAGAATTCCAGAAGCAGCAAGGGATAAGGGAACAGTCACCTACAAAGGAGTTCCCATCAGACTGTCAGCTGATTTCTCAAAAAAGACCTTACAAGCAAGAAGGGGCTGGAAAGAAGTATTCCAAGTCATGAAAGGCAAGGACCTACATCCAAGATTGCTCTATCCAGCAAAGCTGTCATTTAGAATGGAAGGGAAGATAAAGCTCTTCTCAGATAAGGTCAAGTTAAAGGAGTTCATCATCACCAAGCCCTTATTATATGAAATGTTAAAGGGACTTATCTAAGAAAAAGAAGATAAAAAATAGGATAGTAAAAAGACAGCAAACTCACAGATATTAACAACCACACCTAAAACAAAAGCAAACAAAGCAAGCAACTAGACCAAGAGCAGGAACACATAAATGGAGATCACATGGAGGGTTAGCAACAGGGGAGTGGGAGGAGGAGAGAGGGGGAAAAGGTACAGAGAATAAGTAGCATAGATGGTAGGTAGAAAATAGACACGGGGAGGGTAAGAATAGTGTGGGAAAAGTAGAAGCTAAGGAACTTATGAAACATGGACATGAACTAAAGGGGGGAATGTGGGTGGGAGGGGGTGTGAAGGGTGGAGGGGAGTGATGGGGGAGAAATGGGACAACTGTAATAGCATAATCAATAAAATATAATTAAAAAATAAATAAATTTACAAGACCCTTTCGGCCATCTAAGCAACTTAGACCACCACCCTTTAATCCAAATTATAAAAATAAATACTGAGATAGAAACCCCAGGAACTATTCATGTGGCAGAGACATAAAAACAGCCAATCTTTTAGAGGAAGTACACCTACAGAAAATAGATTTAATAATCTAGTTATTATAAATAAAAACCCCTTTATAAAACCTAATCCCATTTATAGACAAGCCACTTACAGAGAAAGGAGAGGAAATCCAATGAGTCCCCTTCAGGAACTTGGCAGTCTCCTGGCCCGAGCCAGAGACAATCATCCATTTGTTACTGTGGCCATTTCAATAGAAACACCTTTTACAAATGAAAACACTATGCATACTACTACATTATTAAATACAGGATCCCAAGCAACAATGATACAAGGATATCCTACTAATTATTTTTTACATTATTTTACTGTTTACACTGTTACAGATATTCCCATTTTCTTCTCTTTTGCCCACCTCCACCCCCTAATAATTAGAAAACTTTAAAAATAAAATAGGACTAATCAAAAGATTAGAGGGAAAATTAACCCCAAGCATGTGGGTACATAGATTCCTAACAACTGATATAGACCACCCATTAATGCTAAATGTTTTATAAGTCCCAATATAGAAAAATTCCTGGAATGAAAGAATAGGACATCATGTAACAAAGAAAGATGTAACAATTCCTAAAACTAATTTGGCTATAGCAAAATGGACTACAATTAAATTGCCTGTCCCACCTAAAATAACAAATATACCCCAATACAATTTTAATGGGGAACATACTCCTATTAAGGAAAATATTCCAGAACTCCTAAAGGAATAAATTATTGTGCCTACCACTATTTTGCCATATAATCATCCAATCTGGCCTTTTAAAAAGCCAACTGAATCATATAGTTTTAGAGTAGATTATAAGAATTTAAACAAACACTCTCCCCAAACTGAGGGAGCACTCCCAGATGCAGACACTAACATAAACAATATTACACTGGATCTGCAACTTATAATACAGTGGTAGACTTATCTGACATGTCCTTTCCTATACCTATTGACAAAAGAGTCAACCCATGCATTCACATGGGCAGGTAGACAATATCAGTTTATTGGGTTACCACGAGGCCATCTTAACAACCCAAGTGATAGCCCACAACCTTCTAACACAGACTCCAGGCCTCTCAAGAATACACAACATATACACAAATCATTATTTCTTAGGTTGATGACATCCTTATTTATGGTGATAACTTAGAAGAACAAACTACAGAGTTGGAATAGACTTAACTGAATTTCTTACACTCAGAGGATGGACAACCCAGGTAAAGTCCAAGGACCTCAAACTACAGTAAAATTTCTAAGTATAATTTGATCCTCTGAAGGTAGGAAAACACCAGCCCATTCATAAACAAGATAGATTGCAACTCCTACCACCAACACAACAACAGCTCAGAAACTGATAGGATTGTTTGGATATTGAAACAGCACATATTACATGTAAGGAAAATATTAAAATCCATCTATGAAATGACTAGAAAGAGTAGGAAATTTAGATGTGCAGAGAATGAAGAGGCAGCCTTTACTTATTTGAAACACACTACTGAACTTGTAAAACACTGGGTAATGTGCAATTTAAACATAAACTAGAATGCCTATCTTCACAAGGGTTTCCAACATGGTCACTGTGAACTAAAACTACAGGACTCCAAATTTACCCAAATGGGCTTTAGACTAAGAAGTTCCCAAGGTCTGGGAACATACCAACCAATCAAAAGGCTTACCTGGGCACTCTGTGAGGCCATACAAAATACAGAGCCACTATAAGAAAATAAACCAATAATTCTCAAACTCCAGCAACCTGTTCTGGAGTGGCTTTATAACCATACATAAACAGGAAGGACAGTAGAACATAAAACCTGAACACAGATATGCCAAATGACAGAATCATGGCATGGGCACATCACCAAGCAGGTCACGCTGGCACACATGGCTCCAGACCATGGTTAGAAAAAAGAAATGTGTATTAACAAATGTTAGCATTGCTGAAAATTTAAAACTTGGAAGTTATTAATGAATACTTTAGATAAGATTAAAGCAGACAGACCCTTCCAAATTATACAAATTGATTATACAGGACCCTTGTTTATATCAGAAAATAAATTATATGCATGCACCATTGTAGATACATGGTCTGCAATAGGATTACCCTATACCTACAGGAAAAGTGATAAAAAAAAATTCAGCATCAGGGCATTGAAAATATGGATTGCTTGCTACAGTTATCCCAACTATTACAGAATTAGATCAGGGCACCCATTTTATAAGAAAGCTAATACAATATTGGGCCAAAGAACAGGGCATGATGTGGAATTTCCACACAACCCAAATGCCTCTGGATCAATTGATAGGTATAACGGTTTGCTCATGCAAAAGCTCAGGTTTCTTACTAACAATCTAGATATGAAAGTGTAGACTAAAGCAATCTGAGATGTGGCAAGATCTCTAAATCATATGTATGAAGGGGATGGAAAAACTCCTATTGGGTTAATATTGCAATCACCCACAGAGATAAGAATTAGCATTAACAACAACCCAGAATCTAAGTTAAAAGGGAGTGGACCCTGGCTGGGTTGCTCAGTTGGTTGGACCATCGTCCCAAGCACCAAAATATGATGGGTTCAATCCCAGGTCCAGTGGGTGGGAGGAGGGCATACAGGAGGCAATTGATGTTTCTTTCTCACATCAATTTCTCTCTCTCTCTCTTTCTCTCTCTCAAATAAAAAAATATATATTCACATGAGGCAAGGATTAAAAAATTAAAAAATAAATAAACAATTTTTTTTGAGATTTTATTTATTTGTCTTTAGAGAGAGGGGAAGGGAAGGAGAAAGAGAGGGAGAGAAACACTGACGTGCAAGAGATACATTGGTAGGTTGCCTCTTGCACACCCTCAAGTGGGGACCTGACCCGCAACCCAGGCTTGTGCCGTGACTGGGAATCTAACCTGTGACCTTTCCGTTCACAGGCTGGTGCTCAATCCACTGAACCACACCAGCCAGGGCTAAATGAAAATTTTTAAAAGGGAGTGGGAGATGGGATAAAGATGGGAAAGGGTCTAAGAAGTACAAACTGCCAGTTATAAAGCCAGTCATGGGGATGTAATGTACACCACAGGGAATATAGTCAATTGTAATAACTATGTGTGGTGACAGGTGGTTACACTAGACTTATCATGGTGATCATTTCATAAGGTATGTAAATGTCTAATCACTATTTTGTACACCTGAAACTACTATAATATTGTATTAATATGTCAACTATAATTTTAAATTAATTTTAAAAATAAATGAAAACAAAAAGTATTAATTAAAAAACATAATAATACATATAGTACTGGGGGAATTATAGCACCTGACACTAATAAAACCTACTGGGCAACTGAAAGAAAAGGCCTATTGCATCAAATTAAAGAAAACAATACGATGCCTCCATACAGTTTTAATAGTGGACACATTTTTGTATGGCATCGTTATCAGATAACTAGTATTTACCCTAGCATGATGATTGGGAGCAACATTCACAGTTATGGCCACAACCATAGATTTCCGTAAGTGGCAAGAACAACAACTAGGTATAATCAGAAATTAAAAGGGCACTATTTTTATTTTGCAGGCATAAATCCACTAAGCATCAGGAAACCTATTAATACAGTTGACCCTTGAACAACACAGCTTTGTACTGTGCATGTCCACTTAAACACAGATATTTTCAAGATATAGAGTAAATGTATTTTCCTTCCTAAGGATTTTTTAAATAACATCTTCTTTTCTCTACCTAACTTCATCTTAAGAATACAGTATATAATACTCATAACATACAAAATATGAACTAATCAACTGTTCATGTTATTGGTAAGCCTTCTGGTCAACAGTAGGCTATTAGTAGTTAAGTTTGTGGGGAGTCAAAAGTTACATGCAGATTTTTGAATGAACAGGGGTTCAGAGCCCCTAGCCCCAGTGTCGTTCAAGGGTCAACTGTATTTCTAACTGGGTCGGTGCCACATGTTGGCTGCGGCCCATACTATTGTGCTTATTGCTCACTGTTGCATACTATCCTCATTGCAGCTGCAGATTCCCTTCTGACAGCTGCAGCAATAGCAGTTGTACCATCAGTCCAAGCTGGAATGCCACTGTCTACTGCAACATCCTCTACTTCCTTCAGGGATCACCATCCCAGTCACTTTATTGCAACTGAGGACTCACCAAGCCCTACACTTCCACCCCATCCCTCTCATCAGCACCATCACTTGCTGGGAAATCTTCAACAGATGGAAAATAAGTGCTGAGGGAAGCTAAGGAAACCATGGAAACCTCCCCTTCAATCTCCACAGCAAACAAACAAGCAAAATATAACCAAAGACACTGAAACTGAGAACAAACTGACAGTCACCAGAGGGGAGAGGGGAGGGAATTTCAGGGGAAAAGGGGAAGGGTTTACAGGAACAAGTATAAAGGACACATGGACAAAAACTAGGGGGGGTGGAAATGGGAGAGAGGAGGGGAGGGCTGGGTCGGTGGGCTGGGATGGGAGTAAAAGACAGAAAACTGTACAAGAACAACAATTAAAATAAAATTTTTTAAAAAAAAGAATCAATGAGGATCCTGAACAACTCCCCCTGTTAGACACTGACTTGGAGGATAAAAGTGGGCCTGAACCTCTGACTCTTGGTTTTGTAGCCCAGAGTGTACATTAAGACAACCAGGTACTGACTTTTGTGCTCTTCCCTTACCTTATCTCACTGAATCAGGAGCATGATCATATCAGTGTGAAAACCTTTGTTAGACTAATAATGTCTCAAAAGTGCCAACTGGAGCAGAATCTTACTCTACTGCTGGAACAGAACACATGAAGAATCAATAAATGGTGCAAACCAAAAGTGAGAAGTAAAATTTAAATTCAAAATTTGGGATAACTTAGAAAAATCATTAAAATGTAGAGATGAGTTTACCACATGGAATACTAAATATAAAGTGCCAGCCATGATAATGATGATGCTTTAGGAATAGATGTTGGCACAGCACATCCATATGAGGGAAATTGGGCAATTATATTTTGAATATAAATATTCCCAAAATTAATCATTTACTATGCTTTTATGCTGCTTGATCCATATTCACCTATGAGAAAATTAACAATAGATCCATGGACACTACTTCCAGACTTCAAGACAACAGGAAAACTATGTAAGGTGTATGCAGGACACATAGGAAATTTAACACATATAACACATATCATTATCCACAGTGATATACACTAGGCTTCTATCTCCCACCACAGATTTCTATCCCAAGAACATGTGAACCTATGCTAACAACCTCTCACAGTTATATTGGAACCTACATAGTAACTTATACCTTGACATTTAATACACACAAGACTTTCAAGCCAGGTATAGACCCTCAAATTCTGCTCAGTTTTATCCATCTTCTTTTATGCCCACGTTACAACCTATGCCAAAGATCCATTCATTGGAAGGAAGAACACCCTTGTAACTCCTTTTTGAACTGGTAGGAGGCTTAACTGGAGGAGCAATGGCAGCTGCTTCTTCCCAATTCCAAATTGATCAAATCACGTTAGATTTTTAAAACTTTGAAACAAAAAAAATTCTCAATTTAACATATGCAATGGTAGCTTTATCACTGCTGGGTACACAGATGGATTAAATTAGCAATACATTACCAAACATGAGTGAATTTCACATGGAAGTAAATAGAGCAAAGGAAATTCTACATAAAGCAGTTGGAGAAAATGCTTAAAAAATAATGAAGTCCTAAAAATTACATAAAAGATGTTTCTGTAAGGGTAGATGGTCAACTGTTTCGGGTAAGATTGGTTAACATGTGGAACATTCTTAGCACAGCTATCACCTCAGGGCAATACTGGTCACCTGAGATAGCAGATGACAACCCAACCACAAGTAGACACCACACAACCCTAATGGCTGTCATTCCTTAGGTAACTGTGAAGTTAGAATACTGACATTTAAAAGGGAAAACATGACATTGTGTGACCAACCTTTTGTAGTTCCCCAATATTGAAAGGGAGAGTGGAGCCTACAGAAATATCTCCTTATGATAAAAGGAAAACATGCTCCTAAGAAGATGTTAGTGAATTGGAACAAAAAATACTTTTATTACTGTTAGACCTTTGGATATGCTTATGGTATAAGTACCCATGACTATGGTCTTGATGCCTCCTCAATCAGAATATATAATATGAGAAATTGGACCATGATAGTATACTCTAGGCCAAACCTTACCATAACCTACTAGAGTCAAGGGAAAAATAAGGAACTCAACAAGATGGGTTGTGTAAAAATAGAACAGGTAATGAGTGTGCCAAAAGAAGGAAAAAGATATTATTCAAGGTCAATGGAAGATAAAGAAACCATTAAAATAACCAGAGAAATATTCTACACTGAACCTCCTAAAATTAATCTATTAAGTATAAATCATACAGTAGAACACTTAAGACAAGTAGAAAAACATCTGCAAGATGGGACTAAGAAAGTCAAAATAACTTCAGGAAGTGAAAAGAGAACAGAAACACGCATTTTCAAAAAAAAAATGACAGCCTTAAATTCTGATGTATGGCAATCAAACACATGCTTGATATTACTGTGCAAGGTTGCGTCCTCTGAAGTTTTATAAAACTAGCTTTTACATGGAAACACAATGGTCAAGGAAGCTTAACTGAGTGGTTTAAGGACTTTAATATTTGGTCTTTTCATGATTGGATATTACATCATGTTAAAGAGTTCCTTACTATGCTCATACTGATAATATTAGGAATGTGGTTACTTAAATTGGTCGTTAAACTATGGCATAAAAGAATGTGTGAGAAAAGAAAAATACGCAGAAAATTATGATTGTGATTAGATCATAAGTGATGTAGAGTCACAGGGTGGATTGATAGTTTTGTGAAATTAGATTTGTACAGGACATTAGGCCCTTAGGATTAATTGGTGTGTGAGTGATTTAAAACCACAGGACAGACTGTTATGTATTGATTTAATGTGATTTCAAATCCACTTGTTTATGACTTAAGTTGTTTTAATCTACTTGTTTAAGACAAAGACCAAAAAAAGTTGTCTTTGCAAGTAAAGTTACTTTGATAGAAGAATAAAGTAAGTTTCATCAGGATGTCATAATCTCATCTGTGACTGATAAAGTCCAGTTGCTGAGGATCCATGTTGGGGGCTTATGGATAAGAAAAATGCAGAAAAGCAGTTATGCAGAGCCAAAGGACATTTAGACTACAGACACTGAGAGTTTCTGAGGTTAATTCGAGAGTTACAGTTTGGGTGGTGCAACTCTCTGCTAACTGAGAAATCTCTCCTGAGGACCCCTGAGGCATTAGGCCCCGTTGTGTAAGGACTGCTCCCTTTTCAGCAGCAGTGGAAACCTCGCAGGGGCCCATGAAGGATGCCTGCCAACAGCAGCGTCTCGGGTCCCTAGCGATGAGCTCCGTGTAGCAACAGGGGACTTTCACCTCTGCACTAGCAGCTGGACACTAGCTCTCAATCCGTAAAGCTGCCTTTCCTGAGAAACCAAACTTATACAAAAAGGTACACCTCAGTGAAAATCTGGACTTTACTCTTTTTAGCTCCTCTTGCCTGAAACAATAGTGTGATTAATCTGTCACCTGTTTGAAGTCTGTTATTTCCTTATTTAGCTTATTAAGAGATATTATCCTGTATGTTGTTTGCTTGTGAAATTATTATAATTCCCACAGAAAACCTATGATAAATAAATTGCTGGTAAAGACAAAATTAGTCTCTGAGTATAACTTCGCCACTTCCTCCGCCCAAAAAACAAAAGAGATGGGCCTTCAAAGATACACAAGACTGAAGACAAGCATTCAGGTTGGATAAGGCATTAACAAAAAAGAAAAGTGGAGACTGAATGTGTATTATTTGGAGTAGGTGAACAAACCAATCCCACTGGATGAGAGTTTGTGTACAGTGAATAATGCCAACTGAATTACGTCAGTGACGTGAGGATAAATGATAGAGGGCTTTGAAATCCACAATGAGTTTACATTTAATCTGCTAGGCCAAGGATCAGCAAACGTTTTCTGAAAGGGCCAAATAATAAATACTTTAGGTTTTACAGGCCATGTGATCTCTGTCACAACTATTTAACTCTTCTGCTGTGGTATGAAAGCAGCCAGAGATGATACTTTTTAAATAAGTATGGCTGTACTTTAATAAAACTTTATTAATAAAAACAGGTGGCAGGCCAGATTTGGTCCTTGAACTAGAGCAGCAGAGCAAATAAAATAAAAATGAGGTTTTATTAAGCTTTGAAGTAAGTACACACAAGGATAGGGGGCATTACTTACTTACTTGGCATCCATCTCCCCCATTCTCCTTCCTTATAGTTTCTGGACTTCCAGTCAGGTATCAGTTTCTCTGACATGTTCAGGGCAAAGTTGTTTGAACTCCCACCTCTAGGACTGGTCTCAGCTTGATCTAAATTATCAGGCCATTCCATTCCTCTTTCCACAATGATTGATTCATGTAACCCACATGTAAGGCACAGAATGTGGGTTCAGGAAGGGCAACTGGACTAACTTTGTTCAGTAACATACAATGTACCCTCTACAGTACTGGGGTTTCAAAGGAGAAAGCAAAGAAGCTTTCTCATTTTTTTGGAAGAGCCACCAAAAGGGATACTCTGTCCCTTCCTGGGCAGGATGGTATATAGATATGAAACTTGGATTTCTGGGTTCATTTTGCCACTCTGAGAGAAACCAGATTTGGAACAATGCTGACAAGCCTGAAGGCAGAGCAGAGAAAGGTAAAGAAGCCAGGTTTTTGACGACATGGTTGGTCTATTAAATAAAACCAACCCTGAAGCCTATCCTACTCTGGACTCTTTAGTTCTATTAGCTAACAAATCACTTTCATTGCTTGAGTCTGTTTGAGCTGAGTTTTTCTGTTAGAGATTAAAAGTATTCCCTACCATAGAAAAATAATATGGAATAGGAAACACTGAAAGGAGTTAGACCATATGAAAGACTAGGCATAAAATGACACAAGACAGCAGTGAGAAGAGTCATTGAAAAGAATTACTGTGTGAGGCTAATGCATGTTAATATGTCAAGAATTCCCAAATTAAATAAAAGGCTAAGGAAAACATTTAAAGAATACAGGAAGTAAGGAATTTGAGCCCACTCACAAGAAAATACATGTAAAACATAAGATTTTTGAAAGGTTAAAGATGAAGGAGACTTTTATTTGAAGTCACAGACCAATCATAGTCCAAAATATAAAACTGTGCCAAACTGTAAGTATGGTAAAGAGAAAAAAATAAACATTTGTGAAAAAAGGATAAGCTAGTGAGAACTTTTGGATTATATTTTGGAATGGAAGAGGGGTCAGATTAAGAAACCAAAAGGAAGAGGGACAGGGTGATTGGATGGCGGAATGGGAAAATCTTATTAGAAAGGGTAGGATTGATCAAGTCATTCTCATCATTTATATTTTTGCTAGGGAACCTTCTCTCAACAGAATAGGTAGTCCATTGACATATAGCTCCTGGGAGCCTCACTGAAATAACAGGGTAAACCAGGGAAAGAGATGAGAACTGCTAGAGGAAAGAGACCTAGCAACAATTCATGCAGAATTACTGAGTCTTTTCATAGCTCAGTGATGAAAAGATAAGAGACTTCTGGATTCTGGTAGGGCACGTAAGAAGCTCGGAAGTTGCTACTCCACCTTAATGACAAGTAAAAAGCTGAACAAACTAAAAAATCAACAACTCTTCTTAGAGCCAAAAGAGAAGTGAGGTCACAGGTCAAAATCCTTCTCGCGAAGTTGGAGGTACCAAGAGACAAATACAAAGAATCACACCTTACTGGATGAGCAAACTTGGTGGAAACCACCACCAGTGAAGGAAAACCTGAGCTGGAACTGATGAATTGCTGGGGATGCAGTGTGGACAACTTTGAGCATTAAAAACTCCAGGGGGACCAAGTCATTGCACGCCCCACATATTTGTGAGTTTTACCTCCTGGTTATCTACCAGAGTCTCATGGTAAATACTAGAAATACTCACACACCCACTTACCCACCTTGCTTCCGGCAGGGGGAAGGGAAAAGGAACCATACTGAAATACACTAGATTAAGCATTCTGTTCTTAACAAGGTCTGCCTTCAAGAGAAACTAATTAACCAGAGCCTAACCTGCTGGGGGTTTATCAGAGCCTAATTGGCCCGGGAAAGGGAAATACCCACCTTCAGGCCCACCTAAGGGTATAGGGTATGGGAAACTGAGAAACGCTGTGAAGTTCACAGTCCAGAGGCACAAGCACGCTAAAAGCTGAGCCCTAATCACGAGACTATAGAACACTTCCCTTCCTCTTTATGTTAACTCACATTACTAAAGGTCTACTTACAGCAATTCCTTTTACTCAGTACACTGTGCCCAGCTACCAAGAAAAAAATTACAAGATATAGTAAAAAGCAAATATCACAGATGGAAGAGACAGAGCAAGCTTCAGAACCAGACTCAGATATGGCAGGGATGTTGGAATTATCAGACCAGCAATTAAAAACAACTATCCTTAATATACTAAGGCATTACTGGATAAAGTGCACAGCATTCAAGAACAGATGGGCAATGTAAGCAGAGAGATGGAAATTCTAAGAAAGAACCAAAAAAGAAATGTTAGTAGTGAGACTGTAACAGACATAAAAATGCCCTTGATGGACTTGGACTAGACACAGCTGAAAAAAAAAAAAAATCTCTGAGCTTGAGGATATTTAAGTAGAAACCTCCAAAACTGAAAAGCCAAGAGAAAAATAAGAGACTAATAAAAACTGAACAGAATATTCAAAACTGATGGAACTACTACAAAATGTGTAACATATGTATAATGGGAATACCAGAGGAAAAGAAAGAAAAAAATAAATAGAAAAAAATATTTGAAACAATAATGACTAGGAATGTCCCCAAATTAATGTCAGACACCAAACTGCAGATCCAGGAAACTCAGAAAACACAGAGCAGTGTCAGATCCGGGTGGTCTGGCTTTGGAGTCTGTGCACATAAACTGTCACTGCCAGGGCCACGAGTGGGAGGAGTCGAATTCAGGAAAGACTAGTGAGCACAGAAATTAGTGGTCGGCTTTGGTGGCACAGTTGCTCTCTCTCAGCACTTTGCCACCAAATCTTCAGCTTTCCCTCTTACTCCATCAGTTTGCTGACTTCACCATACTGGTTCTTTGTCTCCTCTACCAGACATCATGCTCAGTCAGACCAGCTTGTCCAAAGATAATTCTGACAACTGACCACATCCTGTATTAATTCCCCTGCGACCATGTACCTTCCTCATCCCCAAGACACACAAAGACAGAATTTGTTCTCCTTCCCCTGAGACTGAGCATCCTCACCCTTATCAAGTCTTATTGAGCACTGACTGTGTGGTGGGAAGTAAGCTAAAGGCTAGGTTCAAAAAGGGGTCTTATAACCTAGTTGGGAAGACATACACTAAGGGCAATTATGCTTTTATAGGATGGCATTAATTTAGTTTGTGAATAATCTGGTTTCTTGGTGTTCCTATGAAAATATGTGTGGTAGGATGAATCGTGGCCCTCCAAAGTCCATGCCCTAAACCACAGAACCTGTTAACACATACCTGACATGACAAAAGAGGCTGGAAAAAAAGTATGCAAAGCAAATGTGATTAAGTGTAGACCCAATGTAACTGTACGAATCTTTAAAAGTGGAGACCCTTTCCAAACTGTGGTCAGAGGGAGATGTGACTATCGAAAGAGCGTCAGAAAAATGCAACATTGCTGTTTCTGAATATGGTACAAAGGAGTCACAAGCCAAGGAATGTGGGTAGCCTCTAGAACAGAGAAAAGACAAGGACAGAGGTTCTTCCCTAGATCCTCCAAAAGAAAACAGCCCTGATGATACCTTGACTTTAACCCAGTGAAGATTTTGAACTTTTGATCTCCAGAACTATAAGATAATAAGTCTGTGTTGTTGCTCTGGTCAGGTGGCTCAGTTGGTTTGAGCATCATCCTGTACATCAAAAGGGTTGCACATTCGGTTTCCAGTCAAGGCACATCTTGCCTTGCAGGTTTCATCCCCAGTCGGGGCACATACGGGAGGCAACCAATCAATGTTTCTCTTACACATTGATGTTTCTCTCTCCCTTCCTCTCTTTCTAAAATCAATGAACATATATTCAGGCAAAGATTAAAAAGTAAAATAAATAAAAGTATCAAGGGTATATTAAGAAGTAGTAAGTCTGTGCTGTTTCAAGCCACTAAGTGTGTCGTAATGTGTTATAGCGATATAGGAAACTAATACAATGTGCATATTATGGTGCAGGACCCAAAAGGCCTACCAAGTGTTCTGTGGTTCTGAAGTGCACATAAAAGGTTATGCTAAGGCCAGGCTCCTCTCACGAGGAACATCACCTATGGAGTCTCGGTGAATGCCTGTCTACTACAATTGGGGGATAGCTGGGGAGGCAGAAGCTCCACTCACATTAAGCCTCACCTTGGTCATGGGCACATGTTGATTCCTGGCATAGGATAGGGAGAGCTACTGAGAATATCCCCCACAGTATGATGGTGCCACTCCTAGTGGTCTAGTTTGCATGCCCAGGACAAAGCTGTAAACTCTAAGTGACTGGAATATCTTGTGGAGCTTACAAAGAAACTAATTCAAGGTTTAATAGAGTTGAGGTTTACCAGCAGAAATGTGACACTGAGAGTGGTAATAGCTCATGGGGGACTGTGAAGAAAATGGAAGAGAACTCCAGGTCTACAATTCTTAAAGATAGCTAGGGGCTTGCAGAGGCTTTGGTGACAGATAAGATCTACATGTGGCCTGAGAGCTGCTCGGGCACAAACCCTGCTTCCATTTAGAATGCTAACCAATAGGGGTGTTTCATGGCACAGATGAGAATCTATAGGCAATTATTGTAAGAGAGGAGGCAACTTGGGGGATCTAAGACGGCAAGGCCTAAGATTTGGGGGCTATCCAGGGCAGAGGGAATTTGGAAGTGGCAGAAATGAAGGAATGTCAGGCTGTGCCTTTTGACTAAAAAGGTGGACTTGCAGAAAAAAACAGAAAGTAGTGAGGAAGGAAAGGGCAAGCCAAGGCAGCTAAGCCAACCCTGTCAGTTCTGTCTCACACTCAGGGGCCCATCCTATCCGAGACTCATTTACAGTGACAGAAGTGGCCTTCTTATAGTAGACGGTAGGGAAAGCTGAAGCTGTTAGTGGTGAGGACCAGAATCATCCCTTGAGCCCACCAAACTACCAGATTTACTTGGTGAGAGGAATACAGGTCTTTCCACAAAGGGTGGTGCTATTCACGAAGCCTAGGGTAGCTTAGCAGAAGTCACACCTTTGAATATAGATTATTTTATATAGATAGGAATGCCTCCTTTGCTGGGATGATTGTCAATTAGATTATTTGAGTACATGAAAAATCTTCTTAAGGTTTGGCTTTGCAAGCGCAAATAACTGCCTCCCCCAGGTAACAGTTGGAAAGCTATGGCTGGGAATTTATTTCTCATCAGCTTGAGATGGTACTAAGGATCCTACATGGAAGCCCTATAGTCCTGATTAGATAGGGTACATAAGAGAGCCAAGTCAGCCACATGTAGGCAAAGCGGGGTGTCTCACGCAATCCTCACAGCAGGCAGAAGACAGTAAATAATAGACACGCATAAAGCAGTGCAGCTGGAGCCCAGTTCCATAGTTGAGACAAGAATCTAAGAACATAGGTGGGTTTGGGAGGCCAGGGCAGGGGTTCAGAAATGGGACACCTAGAAATTTTATCAAAAGATGACTTTGCCTGAGGTTGTTTGTTTTTTGTGTTATTTTTTTTTAATTAGACCTGACGTGGAGCTGTAAGGTGACTTTTACACAAGGGCATCTTAAAGGTTCTGCTAGACATTTGACAAACAAACATATCCCTCCTAGACATTTGACAAACATGCGATAAGCACATCCACAGCGTGACTACCAGCCACACATCCACGCATCCTGCATTTGCTAACTCTTATTGCTTCAGTATCTCTAGGGGAAATATACATTGACTTTAAGATAATTCATATTTCCATTAGCTGATACTGCTCTGCTACCTTCTTTGAACACATGTCATAGATTTTTACCTCTTTGTACAGTCTCATTTTATCGTATTCTACATTGAGGATTTTTCAAAATTTATTTAGAGTTGGCAGGAGGAGCTACAGAAGTATTCTTTTCTGTGTTGGACAGTAACATTCCACACTTTGAGCCTAGAATGGGGCTCTAATTACACATAAGAATTTGAAAAATGGTATGAAGAATAATAATTTTAAAAGACATTTAACTTTTTAAAAAATAGGTAAGTGTCATGATAACCCTTTAAAAATATATTTTATTAATTTATTCTTAGAGAGAAGGGTTGGGAGGGAGAAAGACTGGGAGAGAAACATCAATGTGTGGTTGCCTCTCACGCGCCCCTGACTGGGGACCTGGCCCACAACCCAGACATGCGCCCTGACTGGGAATGGAACCAGTGATTCTTTGGTTTGCAGGCCTGCACTCAATCCACTGAGCCACACCAGCCAGGGCAATATCATGATGACCCTGATGCAGGAGAGGATTTTGTTAAAGATACCAAATGTACAGACTATAAAGAAAAAGATTTTTTAAAAAGTAATTTCTTAGGAAATAATATCTCCCTGAAGCTGAAGCTTTAAGAGGTGGTGAAATGATTGCACTGGGGTTTTGCTGCGTACTCCACCATACTGCAAATGTACTGGCTCAGTTGTTGAATGTGTCAGAAAATTACCTCATCCAATTTCACCCATAATGTGAACTTCAGACTGGGATCTGAAAATGACACTATAGTGAAGACATGGTGTATATATACCCAATAAATGAACACAATGATCAATTTCATTTTGCTTTGGTTTTCTCCATAAAGGGCAAACAAAAAAAAAAAAAATAGGTTTCACATGAGAAAGAATGTCCTGATAGGAAAACATCTATTGAAATGGATTTCTGAAGGAAGTTGCCAGACTCAATGTGCTCTTTTTCCTATGAGAACATGTTTCTTCCTATAGACCATGAGGTTCTAGAAAAATGAAAAATGTTCTGCTGTCCTCTAAGGCAAATACTCCTGTCTGCCCTTGAAACAGATGTATACTTTCTAGCTAGAACAGTGCTTACATGGGAATTTGCATTAAAAGTATCTGCAGAATCTGGAAAACATACAGAACTCAGACCCAATCCCAGTGATATTGATTTAGTAAGTTTGATGGGACCCTGGAATCTATATTTTTAAAAATTATATTCTCCAAGAACAATCATGTCAAAAACCTAGTGTCCATGCTTCTTTCTGGCTTGACCCGACAAAATGCTCTTGTACTTCAGAAGTCTTATGTTTCTTTTCCTGTTTCAATTTTTTTGGAATGGTTCAGGGAAAGCTTATGTGCAAGTTAGGATAACAGGAAAGTCTAAATAACTTTGGGAATTTTAGGAGCATTTTAATATTTGTAGAATTAATTATTGGGACACTATTTATTACCATATCTAGTCTGTGTCACAACCAATGATGATGCCCCCATGATTTATTCTGTTTCAGCCATTGTCAGTCACAAAAAGCAATCTGATGCCTCTGCTGCCACATAGAGACTAGCATTCTGATACTTCTTGGTCAGTTACTTGTGTTGATACTTGAAGAAGAAGAATAAGAGAGGGTAGAAGGAAAAAGGACTCATGGACAACAGTGTGGTCATTGCAGGAGGTGGTTATAAGGGGACTAAATGGTAACGGAAAAAATACAAAAAATGGGGGTAGGTGTTTCCATTTTAAGTGACTCTCTAAATACAGCAACTTCACAAACTTGTTTAGCTGGCATTCCAAGGGTTAGTAGATCAACAGATATTTATTAAGTGCCTACTACACACCAAGCACGCTCCAAGCACTGAAAATATTATGGGAATCAATAAAGTACCTGCCCCTTCAAGGAGGGAAGGAGACTGGAACTCATGAAATACTCTACTGAAAGAATGCTTCTAAGGTCTGTGGTTAATTCTTATGCTGAGGGTGTGATAGCTTTTTTAAAGCTATCTCTTTACTCAAAAGTTCCACCCATGTTTTAACTGTTGGGTTGGCCAAAAAGTCCATTTAGTTTTTTCAGTAGAATAAAAGAGACTTTTTTAAAATTTTACCAATCACTTTATTGATTTGGATATTTTGAGTATGTTGGCTATCTCCTACATGGTATAACTTTGATTGCTCTCAATTAATGTCTCAATTTGATAACTATCAACTTTAACTGGTCTAACTGACCCTGGAGCATTGTCCAGAAAGAAATCTCCAGCATGACATTTCACAAACCACTTTTGACACGTTCAATTAGTCACAGTGCCTTCTCCATACACTCACTGCATATATCTTTTTGTTGCATTTCAGTTGTTTTTATCTTTTTTAAATAAAAAAATATGCCAAAAATGTTGCATATTTTCTGCCATCTTTGATAATATAGCCATGCAAAAAATCAACAATTTTGATTTTCTTAAATGCACACTGATATGACAGCTGTCACAATACAATCTAACAAAATTGTTTTGAATGAAGTTAAAGACAACTAAGCACTACTAGAGCTACCTCACAGGAAAAAAAACCACAAATGGACTTTTTGGCCAACCCAATAGAATAAGCTAAAAATCTTACTCCAAAGTCAAAATTAAATCTGAAGTTTTTCTCCACTTCCTCTTTATAATTTAGAAAGTTGACTAGTTTTATAGTGTTTCATTTTAAATATTACTCAAATTACAAAATGCTCTACACATTTATAAGAGTCTTTGTTTAAAGATTGCTTATTACACAAACTTTTCTTTGAGCACATTTTTAAGCAAACAAACTAGTAGTAAAAATGGGATTATTTTGTTTGTTGTTCATGTTCCGAATGTCTAACCCTTTCAAAAAAACAAAAGTGTAAGTACCAAGAAGCTATACCTGAAACCAGAAAAGTTGGCATTCATGCTGCCTGTAACTACCAGAACCAATTAGTAGAGACAAGGCTTGAATATTTATGTGCGCTTTATTCAGATGCCAGTGATCTGAGAAGATGGTGGGTTATGTACCCTAAAAACTGTCTTAACATCTCATCTCAAGTCAACCATCTTATAAGGAGGCAAAAAGGGTAGATAAGGGGTTTGGAAAAACGTTAATCAGGTAAGAGCTGCAGTCCAGCTGCAGCGATTTTCCTAGTATTTCTTTATCTGCTGATCAACAATTCTTTATCCATGTCTCTGACATTCCCTCCCTGAAACACAATGGCTCAGATACCATCTCCATTGCTTGCAGACCCCCTCAGTCACAAAAGTTGAATTGCTTGTCAACTCCTGGAGTCTTATAGGTCAGGTATTCCAGTTCTTGGACCAACAGCTTTCTGCATGCAATAATCACATAAGCCTATCAACTACAGCTAAAGCTAAAACCTTTAACTCTTGCGTTCCCCTATCTTATCCATCCTGAAACAAAATGAATGAGCCACCAAAGTTTTTGTGCTTCTGTTGTGTGGTTTCTTCATCCCACCTTATCAAAGCCGTTGATTTAACTTTCAGATTCATAATCTAATTCTGACTTCATTGTTTTTCTGTTTAACATTTTTTAACTCTAAATAACTTTTTATTTTTTAATGATGGTTGACATACAATATTATATTAGTTTCAGATGTATAGCCCAGTGTTTAGATATTATATAACTTACTAAGTGATCACCCCAATAAATCTAGTACACAACTGACACCATACATAATTATTACAATATTATTGACTATGATTCCTACACTGTACTTTACATTACCATGACTATTCTGTGACTACCAATTTGTACTTATGAATGCCTTCACCTTTTCCATTCAGTCCCCCAACCCCCCTGTTATCTGACAACTGTCAAAATGTTTTCTGTATCTATGAGTCTGTTTCTGTTCTGCCTATTTATTTTGTTTTTTAGATTCCAATATAATTGAAATCACATGGCATTTGTCATCCTTTGTCTGACTTATTACACTTAGCACATTACCCTCTAAGTCCATCCATTTTGTTGCAAATGACAAGATTTCGCTTTTTACAGCTGAGTAATATTCCATTACACACACACACACACACACACACACACACATACACACACACACACAAGGTCTGTCCAGGAAAAGTCCAACCATTGTTAATATATCAAAAATGGTTTGCATGACATCTCTGTAACCTGGCCACCAAGGAGAGTGGTCTGGAATGGACATGTGTAAACAATGATGACTTCACTATACTGGTTGGTGGGGGCAGGAGACACTGTTGAGTGAGCATGTGTACTGTGTGGCCATCACATTCAAAATGACTGAGCAAGTAGAGCAACAAATCTGCATCAAATGTTGTGTTAAGTTTGAACATTCCTCCGCAGAAAATATTCCAATGATTCAGTAGGCCACAGCTATGGGCAACCAGTGATTGGCAGCTTCATCATGACAACACCCCCTTTCATGCATCATGTCTTGTACAGTTTTTTTGTGAGTCAACCCCCTTACAGCCCATGGTGGCCTGGGACTTCTGGTTTTCTTCAAACCAAAATCGCCTTTGAAAGGGAAGAGATTTCAATTGTAGATGAGATTCAAGAAAATATGACAGGACAGCTGACAATGATTAGAACTGTGTGAGATCCCAAGGTGCTAACTTTGAAGGGGACTGAGGCATCATTGTCCTATCCACAATGTTTCTTGTACCTTGTATCTTCAATAAATGTCTCTATTTTTCATACTGCATGGCTGGGTACTTTCTAGACAGACATTTTACACACACAACTTCTTGTTTACCCATTTATCTATTGGTGGACACTTAGGTTGCTTCCATATCTTGGCTTTGGTAAATAATGCTGCAATGAACATATGGATGTATATTTCTTTTAGTTTAGTGTTTTGGGTTTCTTCACATATTAATTCCCAGAAGTGGAATAGCTGGGTCCTTTGTCTTTTGTTATGTAGTCTTTGTTATAAAGTCTATTTTGCCTGGTATAAGTATTTGTTACCCTAGCTTTTTTTTGTTTGTCTCCATTTTCATAAAATATTTTTCCATCCCTATACTTTCAGTCTCTGCATGTCTTCTGATTTAAAGTGTCTCTTGTAGATTGTATATGTAAGAGTCTTGTTTTGTTATCCATTTAGCATCCACATGTCTTGATCAGAGCATTTAATCCAATTGCATTTTAATTATGGATAGATACACATTCATTGCCATTTTATTATTCATATATTTTATCTTTTCTTCTTCTCTTTCTTAAAGAAGACACTTTAACTGACATTTCTTGTAATACTGCTTTGGTGGTGATGAGCTCCTTTAGCTTTTCCTTGACTGGGAATCTCTTTATCTGTTCTTCAATTCTAAATGATAGCTTTGCTAGATAGACTAATCTTGGTTATAGGTCTTTGCTTTTCATCACTTTGAATACTTCTTGCCAATCCCTTCTGGCCTGAAAAATTTCTGTTGAGAAATCAGCTGACAGTCTTATGAGAACTCCCTTGTAGATACCTAACTGCTTTTCTCTTACGTTTTTAAGATTCTCTCTTTATCTTTAACCTTTGGCATTTTAATCATAATTCTGCTGAATTTCTTAAATGCTGGCTCAGAGAAAGGCCTCTACCTATTTAACCACAACTGAGTCTTACCTGAGGTTAAAAGATCAGTAACAAGGTGAGATGTTTAGATTCTAATTTCCCTCATTGCTTTTGTAAGAAAATATATGTAAGTACATACTTTTACATTTACCAGTTTAGTACAAAAATATATGACAAAAGATACAGATGAACATTTAGATGGAAGAGAAGCATAGGTTAAGGTATGTGGGGAGGGCCGCAGAGCTTCTATACCCTCTCCAGAAACACCACTCTCCCAGCACCTCCACATGTTCACCAACCTGGAAGCTTCATAAAAATACTTTATTAGCAAATTAAAAGGGGATTGAGGAGAAGCTAGCGTATATTTACAAAAACACAAGCAGGCATACATATATTGTATGTATTAAATTAAAAGATAATTTTCACGCCCTGGCTGGTGTGGCTTAGTTGGTTGGAGTCTCATCCTGTAACCAAAGGTTGCAGGTTCCATTCCCAGTCAGGTACACACCTAAGCTGTGGGTTCAATCCCTGGTTCCTGGTGCATATGATCCCTGGTCCAGGAGCATAGAGATGTCAATTAATCAATTTTTCTGTCTCACATCAATGTTTCTCTCTCTCCTTTTCTCTCCCTTTAAAAACAATGAAAAAAAAGTCCTTCGGTGAGGATTTAAAAAAAAAAAGATAATTTTCAGAGTTTTATCCTGAGAGATCAGAATTTAAATTATTTAATCATAGCATTTAAAATAACAAAAAGAAGTCACAGTTTGGGATAATATTAATATTTAAATAAGGCTATAAACCAGAACAAAGTGAAAAGCTGGAAAAAATAAGAAATCAGATACTATAAAAGAGCTATATACCACAGTTGCTTATATCAAATAGTTCACCTTGAATACAAATACACGTTAACATCCTGGACAGCTGGTAAACAACTACTGGTATGTTTTATTCAATCATTCACAAACCATTTACAGAACACCTAATGTATATTTCAGGGAATGGTCTATTTTAAGTACTAGGGATACCAAGATTAACAAACACAAGGCCTTGGCAGTACAAGTTGATATATGGCACTATTGCAGTGCTCTTAAAATGTTTTATATTTTATGGGTTAATTCTGTATACATAGCTGGTTTAATACATAATGGTGGCTTTTAAATTTATTTTAGAAAAATACTTACTATTAGGTATTGTTCACTTTTTCTATATAAGCAAAAATATACACTTTAAGACTTGTTTCAGACTTTGTCCTGATAAAATTAATACACACTTTTTGGTAGAAATTTTGAGAACTTCTCTACACAGGAAAAATTGTATTTTTACCAGTCAGATAATTACTGTTGGCATTTTCTTCTAAAATTTTTTGCTATTAATTTGATTTCAAGTAACAGAAAACTCAAACTTGTTGAGTTGACTAAGCCAATAAAAATTTATTGGTTCAATCAAGCCTTAAAGTTACAGTTTGCAACTGTACAACTAGCAGGAATCAGATTAACAATGAACGATATTGAGTGCTTTTAATGGAAAGTAGATAGGCCATATTAAAATAATAGTAACAATAATAATAATACCACCAGTAAATGGGAACCCATCTCATGATCAAATTGTGAAAACTGAAGATGTGTATGGTTGTTCCCTCATACTATCTGTAAACATTAGGCTAGATGCAAAATACATAAAAGTGAGATGGACAACAAAATTTAGATCATGGTGGCTTGCAGGTTAAAATGATCCAGAGTAGTGTTGTTTTTAATGAAGCCCATACATCCTGACCACTTCCCATTTACTTGCCTTTCCCTTTTGAGAAAAAATTTAGCCTTGACTTCCATCCAAGGTTACAGTCTTGCCCATTCCCATTGCTCCACCATTTCAGCAAGACACTGACACAAAGACTTCCTAGCAATGAGTCTTCCGAGCAACATGGGACCACATTATCCAACTGAGACGCTGGTCATCAATGCATCCGAAGATGACCAAAATGGGGAACTGTGGACCAAAAAATGGGCCACATACTAAACCTAACAAGGCTCTAGAAGGGTCTGCATGGTGGGCCTTACAAACTCAGAGACTGAATGTAAGCCGGAGGATAGTCAAAACATAAAAATTCCTAACTAAAAGCAAGTCATGGTGGTAGGGCCTGCAGCTTCCTTAACAAAGGTCGATCTTTACCTTAAGCGAAACTATCTATTGTCTTTTTGCATCTAAGATAACATACCTTTGAGATGTCAGTGTAATCTTTTTCCAGATTTTACTCAGATTTTCAAGGCACAGCACAGAAGCCTTCATTGGTTCTCATATACCATCTCTATGTAATGTAAATGTCCATTATTAACCACCCTATACCCACCAATGTAAAAGAAGGATGTGTCTTTCCATTTTACTTTTTATCCAGTCGCAGAGATTGCCCTCACACTTTGCTTTCTCCCACGCCCTTAATCTACCACCAGTGGATTTCATGTAACCCTCCTTATGTCTCTCCCTTTTATTAGAATGTATAAAGTAAGTTGCAAAAAGCTCTGGAGCATTTTCACAAACCGTTGAGATTTTGTTTCCTAGCAACTGTTGTCAGTTTGACTCAAATAAACTCATAACAACTTTTAAAAATATTGATTGACTCACATAAATGAGAAGTCCACAGGCTGACTAGCTTCAGGTGAGGCTTGATTCTACAACTCAATCTGTCATCAAGGATCCATTTATTTCCTTCTCTGCTGTGCTGTCCTTGGTGTTTGAGTCATTCTAAGACTGGTTCCTCTCATGATCTCAGGATGGCTCCCAGCATCCTCCTCTTGTCCACCAGGAAAGAGAACTTCAGCATTTTCAGCTAAAGTCCTGAGTCATTGTATCAAACTACCTTAGAACCAATGCCCACCCTGACTCAATCATTGAGTCCTGATGGGATACCTAGGTTAGTTAAATCATCTCTGAAGGCAGAGTGAAGTCAACTTCTCTGAAGGTATATGGATTCCTAGAGAAATTGGTGCTATTGGGAAGTGGGTAGGAGTTTAAAGAAACTAAATAATTTTAAAGAAATTGGAAATCATATTAGAACTGTTTAATTTAAGTATACGTACTGCTAAAGCAAGCACTAGACATAGTCAAATAACAAATTTTAAATCACTCTAATCACTTGTACTACTTTATCTTCCTCTTATTTACTCATCTTTCATTAGTTTTTTTGAATGGTTCAGAGTTCCCACTTTTTCAAGGAAAATTATCCTCAAATATCAATAGGGAATTCTTGATAGGTATTAAAAATTATTATATAGATCTACATTTATGGATAGAAGTTCATTATACATTATTAATAAAAAATGTTATTAAAAGTCATGTGTATAAAAAACATGTCTATTTTATGATGCTATTTTTTAGTCTATATATATACACATAGAAAAAATGATATATATAGTAAAATGCTATCAGTAGGTGTTAATTTTCACTTTCTTCATTGCTTTTCATATTATCTGAATACAGGTGGAGCAAAAGTAGGTTTACAGTTGTAAGTATGCCAAACACAGAGTTTATTCTTATATTATTATTTATTGTTGTATTATTTTCCATAGAACAACAGTAAACCTACTTTTGCCTCACAATACATTTTATAATTACTCATTACATTCATAATCAGAAAAGAATTAGAAACTGACACTGCAATTATGTTAAATTAGTCCAAATTTGTTGATGTGGCCTAGCATAAGTGACCCCATTTTGGGCCTATGGTTTTCTTTTTAACAATTTAGAACAAAGGGGAAGTGAGAACAGGAGCAGAATACATGACTTTTCCATAATTTCAGTTCCTGGCCATCTTTCTCCTGCTTAGTTTCAGATCCTTTCATCAGTCCTTATTTTTCTATGATTTTCCAAGTTATATTCTTGTATCTTTACATTAAAACTACCAAGATGACACGAAGACAATGAAGTTGCAAGACAAAATAGTTAAAGATGCAAAGCAAACTAGAGGCTTACAAAGGAGAGATGCTTATGAGATATTAAGTGAGGTCAGCTTATAAATATTTTTAAGTTTGAAATAATTTTAAGTTCAAAAGACTAATCCAAATACAGAACTCCTGGTTTCAAAGCGCAAGTCTACACAGTAAGTCCTCACTTGACATTATGGTTAGGTTCTTGGAACTAAAGGAAAACGACATATAAGGAAACCAAATTCACCATAGACTAATTAATGTAAACAAGATTACATTCTTGGCATCTCATCAACGTTTTAACAACATTGGAAGAAAAGGCATTATTGGAGGACCTACTACTATATTTGGGACCCCTTTATTTCAAGAAGCTCTGGAAGTTTTCCAACAATACAAACAATTTTCTCTTGGCAGACCAAGACTATATAGTTTCCTCCATAGCAGAAACACAAGCAGTCAGGTACTGGGAGCTTATTCTAAATAAAACACAGCGCTAAAGCTTCACAGACATCTTCATCTCTGATTTAGGAAAAGTCAAGGTCACACTGCCTTGGGAAACTGGAAGGTGGGATTCTGACCCAGGTCTGACCCTTAAGTCCTTGCGTTTAAACTATGAGCTATATAAACTTGACTAGCTTAACTAAAATAGAAATTAGCGGACCACACGAAGCTGGGTAGGGAAAAAACTTAAAGGCAAACGAGACTACAAACACCGACCGCAACCGCCATCTTGGGAGAGCCGGGTAGCCGGAAGTCCCGCCGCCTGAGTCTAGTGACTGGGCCGCTCGCTGGGGGCAGGGGCGGGGACCCAGTGCGTGGGCTTGCCCGCTGAACAGGAGGAAGGGCCCAGAGACTGTGCCGCTCGGATGCTCGCGGCTAAGGGTGGGGCCTGGGGGCGGGGCCTGGGGAGGGGCGGAGCCGCAAGGCGGGCCCCGGGCGGAGCTGACCCGGCGAAGACTTCCCTGCACCTCACTTTCGTGGAACGTGACTGGGCTGCTGCAGCCGACAGCTGGCAGCTCTCTGCTAGGAGGGCTGTTGGTGGGAGATGACGGTGATTTCCTCCCTGTTTGGCACACTGCAAGCACCGACTCCCTTCACAGCGCGGCCTCGGGGCTGCAGACGTAGCAGGTGAGATGAGCCCCTGATGCCCCCGCCTCCGGCATCTGAGTAGGTGGGCAGCGCCCAGGCCCGCAGCCCCCTGCCTGCGCCTGCCCGCCTCCTCCCCGCAGTGCCCACCTTTAGGACGTGTGGGGCCAGCCGGGTGGGCTTACGCAGGGGAGGAGGCGGCTCGCTTGTCCCCTCCGGCGGCAGAATTGCCATTCCCTAGTTTGAGGAACACCTCATTTAACCCTGCCCTTCTCCGACTCTTACCCTTACCCCAAGGGGCAGTCTCAGTCTCTGCCCTCCTGGGAGCTTCTACCCATATACTTGGAGAGTTGTCCCAAATTTTCTTCCTTACCCCCTTTTAGAGCATGTCAGTTACTCTGACGTTGGGACTCTCCTCCCCTGGGACAGCTGAAGGACCAACTTTTTATCCCAGCCACAGACCCCAAGCTGCCTTTTCACTTCACTGCTGCCTGTCCAGGCACTGGATGGTAGCTGTTGTCTGGGCGGCCTCTGGTTGGCGACTTTCCACACCCTTATCTTGGAGGGCCAAAGTCTATCCCTGACGACAAGGGAAGAGCCGAGCTCAGGGCTCCCCACCCTAAGTCTCCAGGGAGGACATTTGGTCCCCTACAAGTAGGTGGGAGTGGGTGGACGATGTGACTGTTCAAGGGTGCACTGAATGGTACCACACTGTACTGTGCTTTTCCCACAGCATAAAGGATATTGGGTGTTTGAGAAATAGAAAGCCTAAGAGTTTAAAGCTTTTTCTTGGAACATAATCACAGCCCTCTTCCCCATTTTCACTTAATAATATCAGTTGTCTACAATTTCAATTGTTCTGTATTACTTAAACCAAAAATGAAATAGCCTGAAGTGGTTTGTAGATCTCCACTCCCTGCCCCACTGACTGGTTAGTGAGTGTTTTTTGACTCTGACAGATCAGCTCCTTTGTTCCACAACAAGCCGTGTTTTAATGAGACGAAAAGACTGGATGTAACTTAAAAAAAAAAAACAAAAAAACAAAAAACCACCAAAACTTCCTGTTGCTGTGGTTCTTGTTCATTTTAAAAGAATGCTTTAGAAAGCATCTTTTCCTCCCATAGGGGGTGGGGGGAATTAAGATGAGACAGTCCTTTCTGGTTATTTTGACTTTCTCTCAACTAACAGGCATTGCTTTTATAATATTGAGGAACATTAAAAGAAACTTCATGGAAAGGAGCACATTACTTTTCAATTTTTCTCTTAATTTTCAAGTTAAAAAAAAGTTAAACCTGGGCATTATGACAACTGTTTGACCATCACCTTGAGAAAAATGAAAAACTCTCTCTTCCCTGCTAAAACTGTTTAAGATCAAACTAAATTAAATTGAACTCCTCTTAATTGTTCATTATAAAATAAAAATGATAACCTTGTGGCCCATCCTGTTCCTCTATTTCAGAGGATCTTTATTACCAAGTATTGTTTGAAGAACTGGCATACAACAATGAATTATATTTAATTTGTTACCATTCTTACTATTATGAGGGCTACAGTTCCTAAGAGCAATTGCTACTATTTCTTGAAAGCCTACTTTGTGATAAACTACTGAGATAAGCTTAGTATAAAATCTCCAATCCTCACAATATTCCTCTAAGGAGGTTTTTCTCTAATTTTATAGTTGACGAGGCTAAGAGCCTGAGAGGCTAGAAAACTTGCACAAAAAGAGTTGATAAGGGATAAGACCCCAAATTGAGTTCAGGGCTTTTTGACTCTTTTTACTGAACAACTGCTAGTTTAGTTAAACTGTTAGTTTAAAAGCATTGGAATTAACGGTTAATGCAAGTGTGGTGCAAATAAGGGATAGTAAGCAGTATTAGTTATTAAATCTCCAGGCAAAGAATTCAGGAAGCTTTGAAAAAAAAATAACAAGACTGGGTTAATTTATCACCTTATTCTTTTAGCGCTGACTTTTCAAGCCCACATCTGTAAGGGCTCTGAATGTTTGATACCTTTGTTTAATTGTTTAACAGCTCCTACTTCAACTATGGGTACCTGTACCAGCAGGTAGCTTTCCCAAGATATAATTTGACGTTTGCTTGCTAAACTTCAGGTATGTGAATATTGTAGGTTTTGTGTATATTGACCACTCCTATCTAATCCTGCTAGGAAAATACTCATCCTGATCCAGATTAAATGTAAGTTTTTAAATGGCTCAGTTAATACAAGAGTAGTACAGAGAAAATTATCTTGTTCACACCTCTGAGTATCAGTTGTTGCTGGTCTTTGGCCTGCCATCTGAGTCTTATTACTGTGATGTGCATGTTTGAGAACTTAACCTGGGAATTGTACATTTCGGAAATTAGCTTTTTTACTTTCTGCCTTATATAAGGTCACTTCAGTCAATTAACCCAGAGTAATTATAACTTGGCAGTTGTTACCATTTTAATTTCAAGTTACTAGCAAGAGCTGGTTATTTGCAGTGGTCTAAACCTCATGTTCATGTATCTGTGGCAGCAAGAGGGGAGCCTGATAAGTATTGTAATAATAGCATTAAGAACTTTTTCTTGCTGTAGCATTTTTCTGAACATCTTTAGAACAGTTTACAACACATTTTGTGTTCCTTAACATTTTATGAACAGCTTTAGAACATTTTAGAACACATTGTGTGGTCTTGGGCCTGTTACTATAGTGAAAAACTTAGAATACTTTATCATTGAAAAGAGAGGGAGAGCCAGAGAGAGAGAGAGAGAGAGAGAGAGAGAGATTTCTGTCCATGAACTAGTTCCTAAAAGACAACGTTGATTCACTACAAGGTGAAATAAATATACACATATGGAGTCTCCTTTGTGCCATGTACTGTGCTAGGTGTTAGGGATACAACAGTAAGTAGAAACATGGACAGACCCAGTTTGTGTAGCACTTGAAGTCTAGCATAGGAGATAGACATAAAACAAATAGTCGCTGTAATGCACAGTGTAATTATAAAATGAGAAAAGTAGCCTAAAGGTCAGGAACATAGAGAAACTCTTGGCCTGGCTGTGGGGTCAGAGAAGCCCTTACCTGATAGAAGTGACTCCTGAACTCTATGATTTAGAGGATAAGTAGGTGTTATGTGTAGAGAGTGGTGGATGGGTAGAGAAGAGAAGAGAACATTTTTAGAGTTAACTGCATATGCAAACTCCATGTAGCGCAAAGGAACTGTGGGACATTCAAAAAGGCCAATGTGTGAGGCTGGTGTAAAAGGAACTAAGAGTAGGTTGGTGGGATGCCATCATTTTTTTTTTTTTGTTTGTTTCATTCCCTCTCTTAATATGCTACCAAAATTATATTTAACTTTTGTTAAATGATTACTTTGTGTCGGATGTGATTATATGGACTTTACTTGAATAATCTCAAGTTCCTATGAGGTGGGTACTATTACTACCATTACACAGATGAGGAAAGTGAGACAGAAAATAAAAGTTACTGGTTCAAAGTTGACAAGTGATATTCTAGTATACCGTTTTTCCAATCCTATAGTCAAGTGTGACCACAGGCTGGAAAGGCCCCTTCTGTCTAGTGTGTCTCCTTGACATAACCTTGGGAACTTCTGAGATTTCAGGGGCATCTGGATCAGGTGAACCTTTGGGGGAGACTCTGAGCTCCAGGCTCTTAATCATTAGGTGGGGCTCAAGGGTAGGTCACTGGAGAGGACCCCAGTGCATCACTGCAGCTGGGTTACTCGGGTCTGATACTGATTATAGGACGGCAACACAAGTATTTTGTACTGACCCACCTTTGAGAGTAAAGAGGTTATTGTTAGCAAGGAAACACTCCCACCCTTCTTTTTAAACTTGTATTTTTTTGTCTGATGGTAGTTGAAGAAAAGTGTGTGTACTTAGCCATTTAGTAAGTCTGGGTTTACCAGTGTATTCTTCAACTAGAATTCTCCCTACTGATTGTTACACTGAATCTTCTTTCTTTGCAGAGATCTGATTGGAGTTGGAGAGTGAAAGAAAATGAATTCTTTTTCTGATTTACCTGCCGAGAACTTAACCATAGCAGTCAATGTGACCAACACTTTGTCCTCAACAGTAATGCATGGATTTAATTCTACCAATGACCCACCTTCAATGTCAATAACAAGGCTTTTTCCAGCCCTACTAGAATGCTTTGGCATAGTCTTTTGTGGTTACGTAGCAGGAAGGGCCAATGTTATAACATCAACACAGGCCAAAGGACTGGGAAATTTTGTCTCCAGATTTGCACTTCCAGCTTTGTTATTCAAAAACATGGTTGTGCTTAATTTTTCCAATGTGGACTGGTCTTTCCTGTATAGCATTTTAATTGCCAAAGCCTCTGTGTTTTTTGTTGTATGTGTACTAACCTTATTAGTTGCCAGCCCTGATAGTCGATTTAGCAAAGCTGGACTGTTCCCTATTTTTGCTACACAAAGTAATGACTTTGCATTGGGATATCCTATAGGTAAGTTATTTTTTTATTTTTCAAGTTTTAAAAAAAATTCAAGGGTTTTAGAGGTACCAACATTTAAGCCTTTTTATTTATCTAAGCATTTGGTAGTGATTGATACTTACTCTTATATCTAAGAGATCTTTCATATTTTTTTCTTAAATATGTCTTAAACTAGGATGAATTATATTTTTCCTTAATATCAGAGTTTGAGGCTCCTTGAAAGTTCTGCCTAAAACAAATGATCATATCCAAATAAACTTTGTGAATTTTCTTTCTAATAGTATTTTTTTCTTAATAATCACATATGAAAGAACTTTAATTTCCAGAAGAGATCAGATTCTGATTTAAATTATGTAAAAAACATAGGCATGTTATAAAAACTGTCATTATTAAATGTTAACAATGGAATTTTATGAGTGACTTTTTTCCTGTCTTATATTTCTTACCATCTGGAATATATATTATTTTACATTAATGCTCATTTTTGAGCTTGATCTTCAAAAATGTCAGTGTACTTTTGTTGAAGTTAATTTGTTGTTTAAGAACAAAAACGGGGAGGATTTTTTCACCTTTCCAATTTTTCCTTCTTCACTTTTCCAATTCTTTAAGCAGCCTAATTTTATGTTTTTAAGTGTATATGTTTCTGATGAAACAATAAAAATACCAGTTTGGGATGTTGAGAGGTCTTGAAACATCTTTTTTTCCAGACACTCTGCCACTTAGAAAATGTATACTTAGTAACTACTTTTTTTATATTTTTATTTTTAGATTAATGTTTATGTTGTGCTTCGATCATGTGTCATAATGTGAGGACCTGAATATTATGGATACAGTCATTCATTCATTCATTCACTCATTCATAGGGACCCCTTGTATACCAGTGACTGTGTTAGCTGTGGGAATGCACCTGTGAACAACATTCTTGTACCTATTGAGTTTACATTTTAATGGGAAAATAAAATTAAAATAATACCAAGTAATGACAAGGGCCATAAAAATAAGTATAGTAGTATAAGGAGGCACAACTTCAGGTAGGGAGTCAGTAAAGCCTGTCTGATGATATAGCTCCTGAGCAGAGACCAAAAAAATGTAATAAAATGACTATTTAAATCTACCATTGACTTTCACATTTTCCCCCAACTGATTATTTCACCACTGGCACCAAAAGGATTCTGGTGGGCTACCCTTTTTCATCTCTTTCCTCCTTTGACCCTTCTCCATCTCTTTTACCAGAAACAGAGATATACCTGAAAAATTAAATAACTATCAGTAAAGCAGGGGGTTATGAGAGAGGAGAAACAGGCTATTAAGTAACTAAGCTATAAATAGTCAGAAACTAGATAGGTGTTTCTTCAAGGTTAGTGAATTTTAAAATTAAGAATGAACCAAGCATTTTAAATAAAGACTTATCCATCTCTTCAGAGGCATTAATAATATAAATTTGTCAAGGTATTTATGATATAAGGACCTAAGAAGTGGTTCAGCATCATAGTATTAAATATTTAATGAATATTGCTATATCTTAACATAGACATAAACTATAAACATATAGTTTCATGCTCTCATAGATTAGTAAGCCCATAACTAAATAGAACTAACATTTTAAACTTTATAGACTTTTTTCTCATTTACTTCTCATTTGAGGTAGGGCAAATATAATCCTCATTTTTAAATAAGGAGGCAGGCTTACAGAGATTTAATTGCCTTATCCCAGGTCACATAGCTTACAGGTGCCTGAGATCCAAACATAGGTCTTCTGGTTCTAAGGCCTGGGCATTCTCTTATGCTACACAGTTATATAACATGGCCATTTAATCTTCAGAAGACCAAATAGCCCTTGTAATATATTACTTTCACAGATAATCAACATTTTACTATCTTTACATTAATCTAAAATATTTTATGAAATGAGTGGTAGTGAAAAAAAACCTATTAAATGAGTTTATCCATTTTCATATAAGGCAGAATCTCCAACTAAAAAAGGTAGTCAGCCATATTCACTATTGCTTTTCTTATGCCCCACATTAAATCAGTGAATCTGTTAATAATCGTGTTTCCAGCAGTTTTCCAGCCCAATTTCCCTGATGATTATACTCATAGTTTAAGTCCTCACCTGTGGATATGCTTATTGATTTTGGAGAGAGAGGAAGGGTGAGAGAGAAGAAGGAAAATGTGATAGAGAAACATCAATTGATTGCTTCCTGTATGTGCCCCAAGTGGGGATTGAACTCGCAACCTAGGTAGGTGCCATGACCTGGGATTGAACCCATGATCCTTGGTGCACAGGATGGTGCTCCAACCAGCTGAGCTCCCTGGCCAGGGCTATGCTCATAGATTTTGAGCTGTAATATTTTTTTTAATTTTTAAATCAAAAATAATATAAGAGCTATTGTAACATTAGATTATAGAAAATAACTTTACTACAATCCAGTTGAATAGACTGAAGTGCTTCTCCATGTACCTGCAGATTGGAAGGTGTGATGTAGAACTGCAGGGCTGTGTATGTGCTCCAGTGAGGTGATTTATTATTGCTGTCCATGCCCATCTGCCTTCTGGCCTCATTCAGTGTAAACAGAGAAGACTTTGTCTCTAGAGAGAAGACCCTTTCAGTTTGTTATGTTCCTGGCCTCTCCTAGGAATTCCGACTCTTTTGTTCACAGATAAACATCATAGCTTATAAGTACTGATCTTTTTAAGACTGTATTTGTTTTTCAACATCAGTCCAGTTTACAGGTGACTCAGGAGAAGGCAGATTGTGAATAAAGAGAAAGGACAGCTATGGTTCCTTTTCTCTCTCCTATGACAATTATAACAGTTATGAGACTGTGTTAAAATCATTTATCTACACTGAAGTGACAGAAAACTGTAATGCCTTGTTACAGACTGAAAAAGAAGCTCTCTGTTTTTTTTGTTGTTGTTGTTTATTTTTTGATTTTAGAACAATTCTTTTCAAAGGTACTTAAAGAAACTTGAGTGTGAGAAGAAACCAAGGTGAAATGTTGATTTCAGCAAACCAGAATGGTTCCCTGCCTTGGTCATTAAAAGATACTAATAGGGCACAGTTAAATCCTATAATTTATTCCTCAAACGATGCTGATAACATAAGTACCCTGACTAATCATAATTATGCTGTAGTGCTTGAGCTGTAAACAAAAAGGAAATGAAGCATTTAACTATATGCCATTAAGTAATAGAATGATCTTTGTCTGGGTCTCTGTGTTATTTGCTAGGGATTGAAAACCTGCCAGAATCAAAATAGGAGCCACAATGGGTGGCTAATTTTGTCTCTTAGTTTTCAAAGCTATATAGTAATTCCTCAAAGTGGAATTTTCTCCTCCTCAAGAGCCTTATTTCTAAGTATTAATTAATTAGAACTTAATAGTTTATATAATGACTATAAATCTAATTTGTTAGTAAGGGTCACTGCTTTCATATACTATATATATTTTTTCATATTTGAAAAACCATCTTCAGATTGGTAACAAAAGAATAGCACTACCAATTTATAAAGACATAATGTTAAGCTCTGACCTATGTGGCTCGGTTGAAGGTTATCCCACAATGTGAAAGGTCACTGGTTCGATTCCCTGTCAGGGTACATGCCTAAGTTGCCGGCTAGGTCCCTGGTTGGGGCATGTGCAAAAGGCAACTGATTGATGTTTCTCTCATAAGTTGATGTTTCTCTCTTTCCCTTTCTTTCTCCTTTCCTCTCCCTCTAAAAATAAATAAATAAAATCTTTTTAAAGACAATGTTAAGTAATTATGCAAATGAATGGCAAAAAGGGATTGAAATTTCTATGTTTAACCATATTCTTATAGTAATTTAACAAGTATTTATTTATTCCCAATGTTTGCTGTCCCACTAGACTGCTTTTGCCTTCAAATACCTGTTCAGCCAACTTAAATAATAACCTACTTTGTAAATATTCAAAATATGAAAAAAGAAGAAAATCTGGATAAAAAAGAAAACAGGTTAACAAACAACAATTAGGTATAAATTACTGTGTGTTACAAAATACATTTTTATTCTGTCTGAAACCTTTAACCTTCATTGATGTGTTAATTCCATTCAGTAACTATTTTCAGATTTGCTCAGTGCTGTGCTGGGGCTTGACAGTTATAAAATGATGCCTTCAGAGAACGTAGAATTAGTTGAGGTAGCACTAGTACGAAACAAGTTTCCAGCACCATCCAGAGAACAAGATGTCCGTGATATCAATTGAAGACTTGGTGGAAGCAGTAGTACCTGCGACAGGCCTTAAACAGTAGACAAGATTTAGATAAGAAAGGAGAGACTTCAAGAAGTTGGGCGATGATGATCAGGATGCAGAACTAGTTATGAACCTGGTGTTTGTCCGGTCTAACTATGATATTAAACTGGCTGACAGAGGCTTTGCACTGAGGAATGGGTATTTCCAGAGAGATGAGCTGGGGAGGTGAGGGCCAGTTGTGGAGACTGCACTGTGAATGGCAAAAGAAAGGTTTTATAGCTGTTCTTATGGGCGGCAAGAACTTCAGAAGTCTTATTTTTTGAAAGTTAAGATTTAGATGATATTGTCAGTGAATAAAATGGATGAAGGAGGTGACCAAGAAGAGCCAAAAGAATATTGGTTGGAAACACATTAAGTAACCCAGTTTTGAAATTTTTGACCAGTGGTAGTAGTAGGAATCAAGTGGAGAAAATACAAAAGATCCTGAAAAAAGAGAAAGCACTTGGTGATTGGCTAGCCACAGATAATAAAGACTATCACTCAAATTTGTATTGAGCTTTAAAACAATCTAAAATCTATTAAATGCTAGTGTGCCCGTAAAGTATTGTATTTTGGCATGTATGATACACTCCTGTATATAATGTACACCCATGTTTTGTACACATTATACATGAGATTATTATACCCATTATACCCCTGTATAATCATTATATCCATGTAATCATTATATCCATGTATAACACTCATCCTTATTTTCCCCCTCAAAAATTTAGGCAAAAATGTGCGCATTATACACGGCAAAAAAACATAAATTCTGGAGAAGGCATTAAGGGACTGTGGGCTGTAAGTTTATGCATTTTTTCAAAGTTTATGTGTTTTATCTTGGCCATTTGGGAAAATTCTTGTGCTCAGATTGAAAACAAGCCTTTTCCAAAATATAATCTATTTTTAAAAGTGAGCGGCGGGCAGATACGGATGTCTTAGACATAGAATATCTGATCAGAATAGTGTCACTCACTACCTTGAAATAGTTATAAAAAAATGCTGCTTTTCTTAACTTAAAAGATAAAACCTTACAAAACATAAAAGAAAACCACTGAGAATTATAGAGCTAGTGCATCTAGGGTGGAAATCAGAAAGAATTTGTGAAATTTTATGTGATCAAATGTGTTTTGTTTAACCACTGCTTCATTTCAGGGCTATAGACCTCTGCATGTGCTTAACTAAAAAGAAGGAAATTGATTCTTATAAAAAGTACTTTTTAGCTAATGAGAACAAGGTGAACTTCTACAGGTTATATAATCTAGTTACATAACTTTAACAGGACACTTGCATGCTATTAAATGAAGCTTACATACCCTGAGTAAGTAAACAAATATATTTTCCCACCTGTGTCACTTTATCTCAATGTAAACTGAGAAAGCTAATCTTTTACATTTTTTCACATGATTGCCTCTCTCCTTGTGAGTTACTGTGGTTGTTCTTTTGTCTTTCTTAACCTCAAATCACTTATGAATCAGCCTTTAAATATTAGGTTGAATAATTTCAGAACTCATTGCCAAAAATGTGCCTAGAGACCAGGTTGCTTACTTCAAGGTTCTAAATTGTCCTGATCAGTCCACAGCCAGGTCACCAACCCTCACTTTCACCAAGAAACTGCTATAAGGCTGGTCCAACCCACCATACCCCTTTCTAAGGAGACAACGCAGCAGTGAGGTTCTAAAGTCATCATGTACAATCAAATCCTTGAAAAATCCCTTAAGTCACCTATAGAATACAGCACACATATTCTGTGTATACTCCTAAGTCTAACATAGCCTGATTTTTTTTGCTAGCATTGCTCTTCAGAGAACAGCAAGTTAAGTAATTCATTTGTGTATGGAAACTTGATTTATGGAAAAGAAAAAAAAAGCTTTTGTTTTCCTTCAGAGAGTAGTTGAATTTGTGTTAAATGTGCATTCCATGACTCCACCCTTCCAAACGTTTCTTATCCATCTTTCCATCCCTAATTCTTCAGCATGTTCACTGGTCTTCCTTGAAGCCCTGCATTCCCTTTCATTCCCCTCCAGTGGAGGCTGCCCCTTTTCTCATCGCCTGCATACTGCATGAGCCATGGCAGGCAGGACTGTCTTCCTCATAGCCACCTTGTACCGCTGCTAGGCCGTTATTATTTGCTCTTTGTAAAAATTGCCCCTTTGAGATTCAAGTGCAGCCTCACTTCTCTCATCTACTGACCTCATTCTAGTCATTCTTCATTCATTGAAAACTTGAATATCTGGCTCACTGTTAGCTTCTCTGCGGCCAAGTTTTGCCATTATCTTGCTTGACTTTAGCATCCATGTGAATTACCCATCAAATTCTCTGCCCTCTTAGTTCCTTGACCTCCTCATTGCCAGTGATGTTTTTCTCTACTCCATTTCAGCCACCACTTGCATGGCCATCCTAAGTTATCCTGGACCTACTCAACTGTGCAATATTAAATTCAATAGCTTATTATCTGACACTCTGAAGTCCTAAACTTCCAACTACATCTAATTCTTAGACTTCGTAGGAAACTCCAGTTCCCTTTTCTGTCAACCATCACCAATCACCGTTTCTGTATAGCTTGGACTTCATCACTTCAGTGTTCATTTTTGAGTTTGTCATCTGCTACTTGCTCATCTGTCCTCTGTACCCAGACTTCTGCCTCACCACTCCAGTGAGACCTCTCTCTCTGACGGGAACCAACAGCAGCCACCTGTTGCTATTACTACTTAAATGTTTTGTTATAAGAATTTTACTTTGAATTGTTTCTTTTAAGAATTCTACAATTCACCCTGGCTGGTGTGACTCAGTTGGAGCATCATCCTGTACACCAAAAGGTTGTGGGTTCAATTCCTGATCAGGGCATATACCTAAGTTACGGGTTTGATCCTGGGTGGGGGCATGTATGGGGAAAAAAAACAATCAATGTTTCTTTCTCACATTGATTTTCTCGCTCTCCCTTCCTCTCTCTCCAAAATCAATAGACATTTTTGAAAAAGAACTCTACAATTCTTCCATTTTATTGTGACTGACTAGTCTAAGCCTCTACTAAGTAAAATTTAGGGAGTATTACTAAAAATTTGTAAGAGTTTATTGTTATGAGCTAATTATTATTTAACATGTTATGTTTTTCTTTTTTTCAACTTTCCTACTAAGTTGTTCTGTTTACAAAACAAAGCTAATGAGATCACTCTGCACTATTTAGGTTTAATTTACAATATGGTATAATTGTGCACAGAAAACATTACACACATAATTTATTAATTAGTTTCTATAGTAATCATTTTAAAGTCAATTTTAATTCTTGTTTTGCAGTTGAAGCTTTATATCAAACTACATACCCAGAATATCTCCAGTACATTTATTTGGTGGCACCAATATCTCTTATGATGTTAAACCCTATAGGGTTCATTTTCTGTGAAATCCAGAAGTGGAAAGACAGTCAAAATGCTTCTCAAAACAAAGTAAAAATTGTGGGACTTGGACTTCTGCGAGTATTACAGAACCCAATAGTATTTATGGTCTTCATTGGCATTGCCTTCAATTTTATTCTTGACCAAAAGGTGCCCGAATATATGGAAAATTTTCTTGATGGACTTGCAAATTCTTTTTCTGGATCAGCTCTGTTTTATCTTGGTCTTACAATGGTAGGAAAAATAAAGAAATTGAAGAAGTCAGCATTTGCTGTTCTAATTCTTCTCATCACAGCTAAACTGTAAGTTTCACTTATTTAACTTGGGGATTATATTTTATGAAAGTCTTATTTAGCCAGCTCATTGGAATGTCTGTAACTATTTTCTCTTTAAATAGTTTGATGATAATAATTCCTCCTAACTGAATACTTGTGATTTAAAGGAAAATGTGATGTTGGTGTATTGTGGAAAGTAATTTTTTTTTTATTTCATGTAGGTTATCCTTTCTGTTTTACTGTTAGAGGATGAAGACTATTGGTTTTCCTTCAGCTTTTATATAATTTCATTTAATATCCCCTAATGTCCAAGTGCAATAATATTTTTTAAGGAATTTTGCAGGATTTCTGAGTTTTCCAAATCTGTAAAATCCTAAAGTCCAAAGCATCTTAGTCATGAAACGAACAATAATTTTTAATACAAACTGTTTTTCAAATGCATATAATCATGAATTTGAGAAAAATCTTCTGTAATACTGAGGGTGGTTGAAATTTCTAAATAGAAGTAAGTTAATATGAATGGTTATTATCAACCATCTGATCCTAGCCTGTCAAAGAGTTATCAGCCCCTCAGTTAATAGTTCCTCAGCTTACTTAGCTCCTTAGCCATGGAGTTATACTTCATGGTGCAGGTGACATCAGTTTTACTGCCAGATTATCCCAGGGTGCTTGGGACATTCTTAACTATTGAGTTCAGCTCTTGTATTGACAGTTAAATTTATGAGACCAGTGCAATATAAAATAGTATCTACATTTTCAAAATAATACAAATGAATACAAATTCTATCTATAATATTCTAATGTAATATTCTATCAATAACAATAATAATATTATTTATGATGGTATAATGCTCCTTAGAAGTAAAATATTAATTGTTCTAACAGTAATAGTATTATCAGCTTATAAGTAGAATTTAAATATTCTCATTTTTAAAAAATGGCTTAAATCTTTGCCTGAGGATATATTTATTAATTTTAGAGAGAGAAAGAAACATCAATGTGAGAGAGAAGCATCAGTTGGTTGCCTCCCAGATGCACCCCATCCCAGGGGATTGAACCTGCAACCTAGGTATGTGCCTTGACCGGAGATCAAACCTGCAGCCTTTTGGTGTATGGGATGATGCTCCAGCCAACTGAGCCACCGGCCAGGGCTAAATATTCTCATTTTTTAACACCTTTTTTCTGGATCTTTGATCCCTATTTAATATTTTCATCTATTTTTTAAAATTTATTTAATTTTAGAAAGAGGGGAAAGGAGGGAGAAAGCAAGGGAAAGAAACATCGATGTGTGACCGAAGCACTGATTGGTTGCCTCTCGCATGCCCCTCATGGGGGACCTGGCCTGCAACTCAGGCACGTGTCTTGGCCAGGAATTGAACCAGCTGCCCAACCCACTGAGCCACACCAGTCAGGACTTACCTACTTTTTAAATTAAAAAAGTGCAGAAGACATCTTGATCCTAGAGCATCTCTTTAAGTGAGGCTATAAAAATGTCATCAGCCTTGGTCTTGTTGTTTTTAGGGGGAAGCTCTGTTAGCTCAGCTACTATTGATAATGCTCTTTCTATGGAATCCTGAAGGATTTGTTTAATAATTGACTCTTCACCATGTCCAGATTTCACCAGTTTTCTGCTCTATTTAGCAAAGAAATGTTTCCATTCTTTGTTAAACCTTCGTCTTTCCAAAGATGAAGAGCTAATTGTAAGATACCTACTTTTCCACTGTTTTTGAAAACCTAATTGAGCAGCATTATCATTACCTGAACTGTTTAAACCCCTAATCTTGATTTTAAAAAAAGCTTTGCTTTTCAAAAAGGAGTTTAGTAATTTTCTATTAAAAAGTTTACTCAGATTGTCAATCTTTTTTCTTTTAACATTTCAATGAACTAATAGAGGAAACAAGAAACAGCAACTATTATTACAACTTGTACAAGCTTTTTGCAAGAAAATTATTTGTAGAACAAAAGTCTGATTTTCTTCTTCCTAATTACTAACATTTGAAGTATTTTTAGAATACTGTTACACTTTAAATGGCTCTAAGTTGAATTCTTGAGTCTTTCAATAAAATGTCCACAAGTAGGCATACAGAGAATATGTGCATGCAAATAGATATACCTTCTAGGAAGAAGAACAATGACCTAATGCCAAGTTCACGAGAGCCATTTACCACTTCGGGACTAGCATGCTTGGATATCAGGTTATGATGCATTTCTTGTTTCTTCAGCCTGGTGCTGCCACTTCTGTGCAGAGAAATGGTGGAGGTCTTGGACAAGGGCAACAGTGTAGTGAACCATACAAGTTTATCAAATTACGCATTTTTGTATGGTGTCTTTCCTGTCGCACCGGGAGTGGCCATCTTTGCGACGCAGTTCAACATGGAAGTAGAGATTGTATGTATACTCCACGTTCTGAGTTTGATTGCTTGTGTGGTTAGTAGAAAGTGAATTTTCAAAAAACAGAAGTCAGCATTTTTTATGAGAACTTGATATCTATAAGTTACTTCATGGTATATAAGGAGGCATGCTGTGACATCATGTAACAAGTTTTTAATCTGGGGTCTTCATTCAGCCCGGATGTTTTTCATTAGTCTTTTTTAGTTTCAAGTATTTTATTTCTGTACTTACACTTAAGTCTAAAGGTTATTTATAGAAGGGTAACTTTTGAAATTTGGAGGGAAAAAGATTCTATTTCACTCATTGATAATTCAGCCTCCGAGTGGAAAACACCACATAATCAACTGCAGCAAATAGCTAAAATCAATGAAAACCAAGTTGTTATCAGTGTCTAAGCATATTGTACATTTCTCTACAGCAGTAAATGTTTTTGAAATATAACATGAAGGTACTAAATTGTTTAACAAAGATCACTTCCATTTTTAGTCTATAAAATGTTTGGATAGTAATTTTATACTTTTTTAACTTGCTTTTATTGCCCTATGTTTTATGAAGTAGTATGAAAGGAAACTGATCATCAGTTTAATTAGATCACTAATATGGTTTACTTCTTAGAACCTAGAAGATAACCATCAGCCATGGGTTGTCTGCCATTTGTTATGTGAAAATATAAACTGAGCTTAGATTGGAAAAGGAGCCAAGGGGATTCACTGGTGTTTTCTTCTAAAAAGAGCGCTTAGAAAGGGGGAATGTGGTTTCAGATAACATGCTGAATTCTGTGATGTCTTTTTACTGACTCTTGCTTTTATTTTAGAATGCCTTAGTGTGCTGTGGACATTTAAAGTTAAAGGTATTTGTTTAAGTGTGACGGTGACCCTTTCCTCAATTTGATTTTATTTTTGCAGATAACCTCAGGGATGATAATAAGCACATTTGTGTCTGCACCAATCATGTACGTTTCTGCCTGGTTACTGACCTTTCCCTCAATGGACCCTAAGCCCTTGGCCTATGCCATCCAGAATGTTAGTTTTGATATAAGTATTATCAGCCTGGTCTCCTTGGTAAGTATGTTTCAGTGTAAAAATGAATGAAAACCACAGAATGAGTTTGCAGATAGCTTGGTTACAGAAATTTAGGAATTTTAAAATCCAATTTTGTAGGCATTAGAGAATGCTAAAGCCTACCCATAAAATATAATATCAGTCTTACAAGATTTGTCTTTCAAACTGGCAGTTAGAGTTGTATAACAAACTAGCTGTATGTCTCTGTGGAGTTACCTTGACTCTCTAAGCTTCAGTTTTCTCAGCTATAAAGTAGAGATAATAATTTTACCTATTTCCTTTGGTTGCTTTAAGGATCACATGAGGCAGTATGTGTGGAAAGCATTCTGTACGTGGTGAATCACTATACAAATACTGGTTGTCACAGCATCATGGGGTTGAGGGATCCTCGGAATTACAACCATTCACCCATTTAATGTTAATGAAACTTTTTGGATATATCTTGGTCAAGTTAAATACTTGCACATTTGACAACTAGAGTATTTTATAAATTGTCTATTGAATTCAAGCAGTATTTTGGTTGAAAAAAGACAACTTTTACTGTTAAAGGAAAGCAAGTGGGAATGAATAGGTATATTGGTAACAAATGTGTAATAAATGTAATTTTTAGGAAATTTCACTTCTGTTACATACTCTTAACAATCTATGCCCATTGGTAAGAGGGTAGTTTGGGGAGAGAGACAATATAAGTTTTGATGGACAATGAGAGGAGCAGAAAGAAGGAAATTAACCAGCATACTTGGCTGGCCACTATATAAGTAGGATAGAAACCCAATACTTTTCACTGTAAGGAATGCAAGAAAATCTTAAGGTAGGCAATGTGTATTGTTTGAAGTAAGATAGCTTGAAATTTAGATACCACATGGGTCAATGGAATCAAAAAGGGAGAATGTAGCCCTGACTGGTATGGCTCAGTTGGTTGGGCATCATCCTGCAAAGTGAAAGGTCACTGGCTCAATTTCCAGTCAAAGCACATGCCTGGGTTGCAGGTTTGTCCCCGGTTGGGGTGTGTACAAGAGGCAACTGATCAATGTTTCTCTCTCACATCAATGTCTCTCTCCCTCTCTTTCTCCCTCCCTTCCCCTCATTCTAAAAATAAATAAACTCTTTTAAAAAACACGGGAGAACTTTGTGCATTGTAGCTGCATCCCACTGAAGCTCTCTCCCTGAATAGCTGGCTATGAACCTGTGTCCCATCCCAGCCGCCAAAGGTAGGGGAAGTTAGAACATGGCTCTGGTCAAGGTTCTCAAAGACCCTGTCATTTTTGGACAGTTAATTTATGAGGACCTCCATGCTTTTTATTTTACCTTGGCTATAGTAATTTACCTTGATACCATTTAGGGAACTAGACAGATTAAAGTAAATGCAATGCTGGAATTTTTTTTTCTGAACCAGGATAAAGTGGATTCTTTAAAGAGGCTAACCAATGAATTCAATAAGTAATTGAATTATGAAGATTATAAAGATTAAGAAACCTGAATAACTTTTGAACCTTTTGTCTTTAAGATCTGGTCTCTGGCTATTCTTCTTCTGAGTAAAAAATATAAACAGCTTCCTCATATGCTTACAACTAACTTACTCATCGCTCAGGTTAGTAAACCTATAGATATTTAGAACTATGGCTTTCTCATCTCTGCCATTACAGAGAAGAAAATTTTATAAATTACTTATAGTAAAAAATATTTTTTACCAAATGCAATTATAATTTGATTCCAATTAATTTATGTCTAATTTATTAAATATTGTAATGGGTCTTGAACTGTATAAAGTTGAGGTTCATAATGTATTTGATGATAATTTTGCATTTTTAATAGAAATAATTGTGTCATTAAAAATTGAACCCTCCCAGTTTCATTTTTCTGGTTAAGTCTTTGCATGTCTCAAATTATAATGGAAAAGTTAGCATTTTCTATGTAAACCATTATTAAATATAAGGTTAATATTTAGAGTGTTCTCATCTAGTTTAATTGAGTATGTACATTACTAAAGAATCTACATAAAAAAGGTTTTTTTTCCGTAAAACTTGAAGTTTTAGTATAACTAGAATGCTATAGTTGATAATTAGTCCACAGTAATTTAAACTGAATAGTTATATTTACTGTGAATAAAACATGAGTATGACTTTGTATTTTTCTATTTTTTTCTTCAGTCTGTTGTCTGTGCTGGAATGATAATATGGAATTTTGTTAAAGAAAAAAATTTTATTGGACAAATTCTGGTATTCGTTCTATTGTACAGCTCCCTCTATAGCACCTACCTATGGACAGGTAAGTTGGATCATGAGTGGAAATTTAGGTCTGTGCTCTCTCCATCACAATAAACCCTCAGCTTCCAGTGATCTTTTTGAAGTCTCCTAGTACTGGAGTAAGGTAGTCTGTCGGCATTTACTCCTGCTAACGTAGGCAGTTTGTAAAACTGAGTTCTATTTGCTAATGTGCTCTATTTCTGCCAGGGTTTAGACAGTTTCCCCTCACATGGCCCTTTTCCTCTTTGGCGCTAGGCCACAGCCAGCACAGCTCTCCTTTGGAGAACCCAAGAGGGCAGGCACGAGAGGCAGGTAGAGAGTGTAGGGAATGGGCAGAGAAGTATGAGACATGTAAGGTATGCCCCAGAGCTCACTATCAACAGTCCAGCTGAATGAATAAAAAATTCTGGCTCTGCCTTAAGCAAATGACTTAACTTTTGCAGTCTGTGTTTCCTCATCTGTACCTGGGTCATTGTACCTTACAGAGTTATTTTGAGAATTAAATGAATATGGGTATTTATACCTGGTACGTGGTAGGCTCTCAACAAGTAGAACTATAGTATTACATAGAGGGAAAAATGGTAATATGAGAACAACTAAAGTAAGGAATAAGAAGGTATGGAAATAGAAGAGTACCCGGCAAGAAAAACAATTTCTCATTTCAACTGGCTTCATGAAGGATATTCAAAATGATTTAGCATATTGCTATTTTGAAGTATAATATTTATTTGAATGCATGTTCTGCTATGTTTTTGAAACATTCTGTCTGGCTATTTTGTATTCATACCACAAATGTGAACCTAAAAAATGGCACGTAAAAGGAAATTGTAGAATGGTAGGGCTGGTGATAGCCACTGTTAGGAGGCAGGTGTCAGGACGTGGCTGTGAGGCACAGGCCTTTGGTTTCGTGCCTTTGCCGTCAAAAGCAGTGCCCAAACTAAGTCAACAACCTTTTGAAATGAAGCAACAATGTGATAGGAATTACATAGTGAAAAAGTCAGTGCAAAGAGGAGAAGGTTTGAGCTTTTTAAAGGCAAGTACACCTTGGATAGCATAAGAGATTTCATGAGATATCAAATTAAAACCACTTAAAGCCTTTATTTCCAAATAAGTTCTCTAATACCTGGATTTACTAAGGCTAAATTTATAATAAGAATAAGAAAGCAGCAAATAGATCAATGTATCAAAAAGCCCCAAGTCCCTTCCAGCCAAGATGGAGGCATAGGTAGACACACTGTGCCTCCTCGCACAACCAAAATAAGGACAAAAAAAATTTAGAATAAAAAAATCAACCAGAACTGACAGAAAATTGAACTGTATGGAAGTCCAACAACCAAGGAGTTAAAGTAGACACATTCATCCAGACTGGCAGGAGGAGCAGAGTTGGGCGGTTGGGCAGAGAGGGACTGTGGCAAAAAAAGCCTCTCCTGGGGGGAGAGGTGGCTGGCGGGCTCCAGGCATGCCAGGTGGCAGCTGGTGGACCCAGTGAGGCATGGATTGTGGAGGGGCACAGCACTCAAGGTGGCTTGTGGGCCCGGCAGTCCCACATTCATGCCCAGATAAACCAGGCGAAACTGGGGAGTGAGACAGACTGCACAACCCAGGGCTCCAGCGTGGGGAAATAAAGCCTCAAAACACTGACTGAAAACACCTGTGGGGGTTGAGGAGCCGGGAGAGACTCCCAGCCTCACAGGAGAGTCCATTGGAGAGACCCACAGGGTCCTAGAATATGCACAAACCCACCCACATGGGAATCAGCTCCAGAAGGGTTCAGTTTGCTTGGAAGTGGTGGAAGGGACTGAAATCTGACAGAGAACGGAGCAAGCACCACTGTTCCGTCTTGGACCCCTGCCCCACATACAGCATCACAACGCATCCACTGACTGGGTTGACCCGCCCTGGTGAACACCAAAGGCTCCACCCCTCATACGTAACATGTATGTCAAGACAAAAAAAATGGTCCAAACGAAAGAACAGATCAAAGCTCCAGAACAAATACAACTAAGTGATAAAGAGATACCCAACCTATCAGATGCACAGTTCAAAGCACTGGTGATCAGGATGCTCACAGAATTGGTTGAATTTGGTTGCAAACTAGATGAAAAAAATGAAGGCTATGCTAAGTGAAATAAAGGAAAATGTACAGGGAACCAATAGTGATGGGAAGGAAACTGGGACTCAAATCAATGGAGTGGACCAGAAGGAAGAAAGAAACAACTAAACACAAAAGAATGAAGAAACAAGAATTCAAAAAAATGAGGAGAGGCTTAGGAACCTCCAGGACATCTTTAAACGTCCCAACATCCGAATTATAGGGGTACCAGAAGGGGAAGAGGAAGAGCAACAAGTGGAAAACTTATTTGAACAAATAATAAAGGAGAACTTCCCCAATCTGGCGAAGGAAATAGACTTCCAGGAAGTCCAGGAAGCTCAGAGAGTCCCAAAGAAGTTGGACCCAAGGAGGAACACAGCAAGGCACGTCATAATTCCATTAGCCAAGATTAAAATGAAGGAGAGAATTCCAGAAGCAGCAAGGGATAAGGGCACAGTCACCTACAAAGGAGTTCCTATCAGACTGTCAGCTGATTTCTCAAAAAAGACCTTACAGGCAAGAAGGGGCTGAAAAGAAGTATTCCAAGTCATGAAAGGCAAGGACCTACATCCAAGATTGCTCTATCCAGCAAAGCTGTCATTTAAAATGGAAGGGAAGATAAAGCACTTCTCAGATAAGGTCAAGTTAAAGGAGTTCATCATCACCAAGCCCTTATTATATGAAATGTTAAAGGGACTTATCTAAGAAAAAGAAGATAAAAAAATATACAATAAAGTGATAACAAACTCACAATTATTAACAACCACACCTAAAGCAAAAAACAAAAAGAAACTAAGCAAACAACTAGAGCAGGAATAGAGCCACAGAAATGGAGATCACATGGAGGGGTAGTAACGGGAGTGGGAGGAGGAAAGGGGGAAAAAAGTACAGAGAATAAGTAGCATAGATGGAAGGTAGAAAATAGGGGGAGGGTAAGAACAGTGTGGGAAAAGTAGAAGCTAAAGAACTTATGACACATGGACATGAACTAAAGGTGGGGAATGTGAGTGGGAAAGGGTGTGCAGGGTGGAGGGGAGTGAAGAGGGAAAAATGAGACAACTATAATAGCATAATCAAAAAGTATATTAAAAAATAAAAAATCAAACAAAAAAGCCCCAAGTCTCCTTGAAACATTCTTCAAGCATGTATGCCAAAATCTATCCAAAAGCATTCTGAAATCTCTAACCCAGATTAAGGAAATACATCAAGATTAAAGGGACCCTTTAACCTTGAGATTATTATGATAAAACAGAATTTTGAACCTCAAGTGTCATTTTAAATCATCCTATTCAGCCATTTTTTAAAAATTATATTTTATTGATTATGCTATTACAGTTGTCCCATTTCTCCCCCATCATTCCCCTCCACCCTTCACACCCCCTCCCACCCACATTCCCCCTATAGTTCATGTCCATGTGTCATAAGTTCTTTAGCTTCTACTTTTCCCACACTGTTCTTACCCTCCCCCTATTTTCTACCCACCATCTATCCTACTTATTTTCTGTACCTTTTCCCCCTCTCTCCTCCTCCAACTTACCTCTTGCTAACCCTCCATGTGATCTCCATTTCTGTGTTTCTGCTCCTGTTCTTGTTGTTTGCTTAGTTTGCTTTTATTTTAGGTGTGGTTGTTAATATCTTGTGAGTTTGCTGTCTTTTTACTGTCCTATTTTTTATCTTCTTTTTCTTAGATAAGTCCCTTTAACATTTCATATAATAAGGGCTTGGTGATGAGGAACTCCTTTAACTTGACCTTATCTGAGAAGTGCTTTATCTTCCCTTCCATTCTAAATGACAGCTTCCCTGGATAGAGCAATCTTGGATGTAGGTCCTTGCCTTTCATGACTTGGAATACTTCTTTCCAGCCCCTTCTTGCTTGTAAGGTCTTTTTTGAGAAATCGGCTGACAATCTGATGGGAACTCCTTTGTAGGTGACTATGCCCTTATTCCTTGCTGCTTCTAGAATTCTCTCCTTCATTTTAATCTTGGCTAATGGAATTATGACGTGCCTCGCTGTGTTCTTCCTTGGGTCCACCTTCTTTGGGACTCTCTGAGCTTCCTGGACTTCCTGGAAGTCTATTTCCTTTGCCAGATTGGGGAAGTTCTCCTTTATTATTTGTTCAAATAAGTTTTCCACTTGTTGCTCTTCCTCTTCCCCTTCTGGTACCCCTATAATTTGGATGTTGGAATGTTTAAAGATGTCCTGAAGGGGCCCTGCATTGTACAGTCTGTCTTGCTGCCCGTTTTCTCCTGGTTTATCTCTGGGCGAATGTGTGACCACGGTCAGCCCCCTTGTGTGCCTTGTTTGGTCTGCTCGTTGCCTCCGCGAGCTTGGTAACCACTGCCTGTGCGCCTGGGATGTGCCAACCACTGCCTGTGCGCCCGGGACCACCAGCCACTGCTTTTTCCTGCCAGGACCCCTCTCCACCAGCCGCCAACTCTGCCCCTCTTACCGGTCTGAGTGAATCATTGTCAGACTTCCGTACAATTCAGTTTTCTGTCTGTTCTGGTTGGTTCTTTTTTTTTGGTTCTGTATTTTTGTTGTCCTTAATCTTGGTTGTGAGAGGAGGCATAGTGTGTCCACCTACGCCTCCATCTTGGCCGGAAGTGTCCAGCCATTTTTAATTTCACTATTTGCATGCCATCCTCCTGATTTTTGCCATATCTGCATAGCCATGTCCTTGTTTTTTCTTAAAATTGACTCACTTTTTTTGCTTGTATCAGTAAAATCCCAGGTTTCATGTGCTAGTTAAAAACTTTTGAAACACATGTTAAACACATAACTAGTCAAAAATTTTTCACCCTTACTCCACCTTTTATCTCTACACTTTGGAAACACTGGCCTGGTTTAAATCTATCATTTTGCAAATGAGGAAAATAAGGCCCAAAGGGTTTAACTGCTTCAGGCAGGAGCTTTCACAGCTTTGTCAGTGAGAGATGCAGGGCCAGATTGGACCTGTTCCTGTCAGTCTTTTCACAAGGAAGAAACAATGAACATTAGAATTTTGAAGAGTGCCCTCAGTACTGTAACACAGTTGGCACACTTTCATGATTGGTTACTTTTTTCCCAGGCCCTTTGAAAACCTGAAACTACAGCATGTGCAAATGCATTTAGAGAAGAGCAGTGGATAGTATAGTATTGTTTTGAACTTGAGGAATGTGTGGTCTCTGTAAGAAAAGTAAATTCTTGAGGATGTTGGTGTTGATTTATATTATTTTTAGCACACGGTTACTTAATCTATACAACCTTAAATCTAGGTATGAATTCCTTGTATGCAGCTATATATAACTTTAAAACCAAAGCAAAATCACAGATGAGATTCAAACAAAACTATAAACTCAGTAATTCTAATTAGCAACATTTATTGACATGACAAAGATCTTGTTTGCTACTCTGAATCATAGGTTGAAATGTAAAATGGGAATTATGTCTGTCATTAGGGTTTTGTGGGGTTTTTTAAGTTTGCCCTGCCTTTATTTCCATGTATGGATTTAAGATCTGCTTTTCTCATTGCTTGTCTCTCTTCAAACTGCCATAGAACCTTCATTTTGGATCATGTGTTTGCCTTCACTTGGCTCAAACTGAATATAAAAGCAAATGTAAGCCCTGAAATCATAAGACTGTACTTTAGTTATAAGATGGGCAATTAGGTGATTGTCATTGCAAATATACCAAAAAGACTTAAAGTTTTTGAGAAATTTCCAGATTCTGACGAGTACGTCTGAGGAACCATCAGGGTCCATGGATCTGAGTTTTAGAAACACTAATCCGGTGGACTTGCCTCAGACCCGGTGGCTGGGTCCCAGTCCCGCTCTGCCCTCTTCTGGCTGTGGGGGTTGGCCGGCCCTTTTTCCCCAGATCATTGAAATGAAGGTGTGAATTTACAGCAGTGGCCCCTTCCGCCCCGAAAGCTGTAAGATTCTATAGCTTTGAGAATTTGTTAAATAAGACATTACTTGTATAAATAATTGGATATACGGTATAAGGAAAGCTAAAGAACTTTAAAACATTTGTTTTTGTAGTAAATTCATATTGTATTTATACTAACAGATCATTTAGACTTGGGTCATTTTCCAAAAACAAAACCTGCGTAAGAATTGCCTGTACTTCCTTAGCACCAATAGAATGGGAATGTTTTCATTCTTAGAATTGTTCTGTAGCCACTTAAAAATTTTCTTTTTCCAAATATACTTAGAGTCCAAAGACATCAGTCAATAATAAGAATAAGATGATTTTGGGCTTTTGATAAAAATCCTCATGTATAAAACAATAAGATTTGAGTAAAGACAGAGTATAGGAGGGAAAACACAAATGATTTTGAGTTAAGAAAACCTGCTTCAGCCCTGGCTGGTGTAGCTCAGTAGATTGAGCACCGGCCTGTGAACCAAAAGATTGCGGTTCAATTCCCAGTCAAGGCACATGCCTGGGTTGCAGGCCAGTTCCTGGCAAGGGACACACAAGAGGCAACCATACATTGATATTTCTCTCCTTCTCTCCCTCTCTCCTTCCTTTCCCCTCTAAAGATAAATAAATTTAAAAAATGTTAAAAAAAAGAGAAAACCTTCAAATTATTGGGGACAGTGTTTACTTGGAGTAAATTTTAGGGCAAAAACTATGGACTGCTACTGAAAGAAGCTTGATTAAATAAAGTTCCATGAAATCTGATCAACATCAAGTAATTATATATCTTTCAACCTCTATTTCTTGTTCTTAGGACTTCTAGCAATTTCCTTGTTTCTTTTGAAAAAGAAAGAAAGGGTACAAATTCCGGTTGGAATCATCATAATATGTGGCTGGGGGTAAGTTGGTAGTTTTCTGTTCGCTTACATGTTTCTGTGTATACAGTGTTAAAAATTGTTGACTTCCACAGCTGAAAGTATTTTTAAAAGCAAGGGTTTGTTAGGCCATGGCTGGCGAAAGAGAAGACTGGTCTTGGGGCCTGGAGTCTGAACCACCAGCTGCATGGCGAGGTAGGAAAGACCGCATGTCCATCGTCTCAGAGTTTGCAAATGTTTTTGTGCATTAGGCGAGGGAAAGTGGGGAGAAAGATGTAAGGTGTTGAAGTAGTTTATATTAGCTGTAGGCAGCGGGGTGGGAGAAAGCGGCGCATGCCAGCTCTGGGATAGGCACGGAACCCAAAAAAGAAATGTCCACTCCTGTGCATTGGCTGTGGGCAGCAGTCCAGTACACCCATGTGTAAGCAAAAAGCAGAGACTTCTGGGTTTGATGGTGCCTGGCTAAAAAGTAATCTGTGGAAATAGCCACCTGGGAATCAACACAAAGTTCTAGCAGACACACAGGGATGAGAGCAGTCTTTTGTTGGCTAGCCCACAGCCATTAATAGACTAACGGTTCCATCTCTTTCTCTCACTCTCTGGCTGCTGTAGTTTAGAACATCTCAGAATTTTCTTCTGTCAGTAGTTACTATTTTTTCTCTTTTCCTCTCTAAACCCTTGTTATTCTAGAATTCCTGCTCTCCTCATTGGTGTTCTTTTGATAACTGGAAAACATAATGGAGACAGCATTGACTCAGCCTTCTTTTATGGAAAAGAGCAGGTGAGAAGAATGTACTGACACTTCTGTTCCTGAGAATGCCCCTTTTTAGCTTGCTACTGTGTTTTGCTTACCTTGAAGTTAATTTTGAAAATCTATTCCAATTTACCACATACCACATTAGCAATCCTACATCCCTTTGTCCAATCATCCCTCAAAATGTGGAAAAGATTTTATATAAGTTCATTTTTAGCTAAGGATTTCCATATGTTTGAAACTTACTGAGTCTTCTTAAACACATTTATGAATTACATTTCCTCTACTGTAGGAAAGAGTGATTAATTTAAAGTTATTTAATGAGTTAGCAGTAATAATAAAAGCCAGGTTCTTGACTTTCAATCCTGTAATAAATGTAAATTTCAGAACAAAAAGTATCCATGAGAAAGTGTGCTTGAAAGCTATAGAGAAAGAGACTTTTGGGACCTGCTGAATCAGAAATTCTCCAGGGGGCAAGGCCCATGAATGTGTTTATTTAAAACTTCCTCAAATGATTTCGATTTCTTACCTTTTTTTGTTTTGTAATTTTGAATTTTACTGGGTTGCTGTGAGAATAAATAAGATTATACATAAAGGACTTAAACTAGCATTGCCATATAGTTAATACTCAGTAAATATTACCTATAATTATTTATTTTGGGTATTATTACCATAAAAGAGTCTCTGGTTGAAGTATGGTTGAACTATGTGTGAAAGCAAGCAAAAACTTTGAAGGAAAGATCTGTAAACAGTTATTTAAATTACTTGTAGACAAAACCATGGCATTGACATATAGCCAAAGAAGAGTTTAGAAATCTTATAAGATTATAAGCAAACTCTTAATTTCTCTACAAGTAACTTACATCCCTTTCATACTCCTCCTCTTTTTTAAGAACCACTGTTCTGGAGCATTTATAGCTATGAAGATATTGCATTTTCCACCAAAAAAAATTACCTTTAACCTATTCTGCTAAGATTAGGAAGATGGAATTGTGAAAAGTGGCTTAATGTCTTTTTGCAATGTTGGCAGATGATCATCACGTCAGTCACCCTGTTCTGCAGCATTGCAACAGCCAGCATATCACTCATGTGTATGAACCGCAACACCCAAGCGGGACGCTACGAGTGTTTCAACCAGTCTCAGAACCACAAAGCCGTGGAGTCTGGGAACACGGCTTTTGAGGAGACTCCAGCGCCAATAAATGAACCCTTACCTTTTACAAGTTCTGTCCCAGAAACAAGTACGATCCTTAATATAAAGAAACTCTTACATGCCTGTATAGCATGCGTCCTAAATGTTTTGTTTAAGGGAATTTCCTTGAACTATCTTGAATATCACAGGTATTTGTCAGATGAGGAACTTAAATGAAAGTCAGTAATTGAAAGAGCTTGCAAGTTCATTCATTTGATTCTTGTTTACAATTTTTTTTGTCAGGGCGCATGCCTGGGTTGCAGACATGCGAGAGGCAACTGGTCAATGTCTTTCTCAGACATCAATGTTTGTCTCCATCTCTTTCTCCCTCCCTTCCCCTCTCTGTAATAAATAAATAAAATCTTTTTAAGGAGAATTATTGTGGAAGAAGGGAAGGGTCTTTGCTGAATATTGGGAGCAGTTAGATAGGGAGAGAGCGGGGAGCCCTTGAGAGCTTTCAAATTCAGGCAAAGGAATTTGAATGAACTACCATAAGCAATAGAACACTTTAGTTCCCAAAGCACAGTGGAAACTAGTCAAACAGCAAGGGTAAAAACATTATTCCTTGTCTCATGACAGTGAAGAGACATTATGTAAAGGAGCTGATCCTCAGTCTCCCCCTTTAAATGTTAACTTTTCTGTATAAGCACTTTTGAATACTTTTTTTTGAAAGATACCGTGTGACATTTGTATGTGTATGAATGGATTTGTTTGTATTCTGTGTTTGGTTGGTTGTTTGGCTTTTGGTTTTGGTTTGTTCTGTTTGGCATCTCTTGACATTGCCCATTTCTGTTATGATTTGGCTCCATCCTCACATGTCTATACAGGTTGCTGCTCCTGCTCCATGGGAAACGGAGGGACCTGCTGCTTATCCACAGAGCCAGTAAGAAACATAAGCCCTAGTGAACCTGGGACTCCTTCGTTTGAGAAAAGTAAGTACCTCTGAGCTAAGACGATAGGCCTAAGGAACAGACGCTTCCTTATCATTTTTGCCTTATAAGAATTCAGCATAGCCCTGGCCAGATGGCTCACCTGGTTAGAGCAGCATCCCAACCTGCCAAGGATGCAGGTTTGATCCCCAGTCCAGGCACATACAAGAAGTAACAAATGAATGCATAAATAAGAGGGACAACAAATCAATGTTTCTTCTCTTTCTTCCTCTCTCTAAACTCAATTAACAAATAAAAAAATTTCTAAAAGAGCTCTACATAGAATTTCTATAGAAGCATACTGTTTTAAGATATTTGTTCTCAAGTAAGATGAGGGAAAGCACTAATAGAATAATCATGCATGGATACTCAGTTAAAAAAATAAAGTCCTTATGATGTAGTAATAGGGAGTATTACACACACACACATCAATTTTTCCAATAAATTTAGCCCACGTGATAATTCCAAGGAGTTTGCCCTAAGCCCCGTTAGTTTTTTGGCCTTTTTTCTTGTTTTAGAGGCCGGGATTTCCCCCACCCCCTGCTCTCCTTCTGCAGAGCTAGAACTAATTAATTAGGGCTTAATTACATTTCAAATCCATATATTTAACATATACCCTTTCTTATAAAAAGAAAAATCTTTAAAGGTAATAACTTTTTGTCATATGAACTAAAAGACTGAATCACATTTGTGGTCTGAATTTCTAATTATTTAGAACAATTATTTAGAATACACATGTGAAGTTACAATGCACTTTTAGTTGATTATACTTATTTATAATTAAGTTTGAAAGGTAAACCACAGAAAGTCATCTTTTTAAATGAAGTGTATGTCAATTATGTTGTTGCCAAAGGCATTATGTTTTTATATAACAAATGTTGTGAGGATTATAAGAAATAATATATGCAAATCACTTAGCACAGTGAGTGGTGTTCAAAGTAAATGCTCACTAAACACCATAGTAGCAGTGGTAGTTATTATTAGGCAGCATTCAAATTTGGTTGTCATTTGCTGACTAGAAATGAATCTTAAGTAGTAGAATTTGCATTTCCATAGAAAGAAGTAAAAATTTATCAGATGTGGACCTTCACTGACTTTCTGTTGGGAAACTGATTTGGGCCTTCAGTTCAACTGCCTTCCAGTTTCTACTTGTGCCTGCTTTTCTAAAGCTGGCGTTACTTTATGTCGGAACTCCCGAGACTTTCTGCCTTATTCTTTTCTACAATAGAAAATACCTAATAGTAAAGCCCATTGACAAATTTGACGTGTACTTTAACAAGTTTTTTTTTGCCTCCAGAAATCTTTTTATGCTTTACTTCTGTTATTTTCTTCATTAATAATCTGATTGTTGAAAACAAAAGGGACTTCTTAGATTCTCTGATCATATTTTGCGAAAATTATATAGAATGAGAGCCATCATAAGTGGACTTTGTCTGCTCACACAATTTAGTATCATTCCTAAGCCTAATGTAAAGTCTAAGGGAAATCAAACCATGAATGAATGACAAATATTAGAGCTCAATAATATAATTAATTGCTCATCCCTAAACACTGGCACAGCAGAAAGACAAAATAAAATTACAATGTATAAAAAAGGCAAATAAAAAATCTGAAATTTATTTTTATACATTGTATAATATTTGTACATATATTTTAAGACCAGGTTATTACATATACTGTAGAATTTTCCTACATCAAGATAGACACAAGTAAGTTTTACTAAAATAGGACCACACTACAGAGATAGTTTGGCAGTGTGCTTTCTCTTCACCTAGCAACATTATGACCTTCCCCCATGCCATTAGCTATGATGCTATTCCATGTGTAATGCTTTGAGAATATATGTCTTTTTCTAAAAAGTGGCTTTAGGAAATAAAATTTTTATTGTTAGCTTGAGGTTAACAGCTATAAAACTGTGTATTTTAGTTATTGACCTTTGAAACAAGACTGTATATTAGACATCTATTTTGTAAAAATGTTTTCCCCTGCTTTTGGTGCCATATATAGATAGTGGGACTGAGGTAGGAAAGCAAGTTGCTTGGGAAAGGCCCCTAACCACTCTTTTAGGCCAGAGAAGAATCATGTCTGTGATTTGATTTGGCTCCATATGTAAATAAAGTGTATAGTTTTTATTTGGTGCCCATTAGCCAAAATAGGGTATTCATGACCAATACATAGATTTATTACAGGTGAAACTTGATTTATTAATTTAGCCTTAAAAATATATATGCATATTACATTGTTGAGTAGTGTAGAAGGGAACTGTTGCATTCTACTCATGTTTTTTCGGACTAAAAACACCCTACAAGTAGAACTCTCCTGAAACAACATGAAGGAGTCTTCCTCATATTTCCTCTAAAATAATATACTGGTTCTGAGCTGAATGTGCATATGTGGTGGTTTGCTTAGGAAGTCATTATGAATTTAAAGTGCATTCAAATAAAAAGCTCTGATTACAAATTGTTGCACTTACTGTTTCACAGATGATCATTGTGTGAGTCGCTGTAACTCCCAGAGCTGCATTTTAGCCCAGGAAGAAGAGCACTATCTACAGAGTGGAGACCAGCAACTGACTCGACATGTGTTGCTGTGTTTACTTCTCATTATTGGCCTGTTTGCTGTAAATGTTTCTTCTGATTTTGTTTTGGGGCCATTTCTTTAAATGTTGGCAAAGGTTTTATTCAGGCATCTGGGAGAAACTTAGTTACTACTTCCCAGGGTGGGTGGCAGCTAGGCTATCTGAATCCTAATCTTGAGCTAAATGTTTTTGGGGGCAAGAAGAATGAATGATTCACATTACTCTGTTGCCTAAATGTCCCAACAGCTTATTTTGCTTAGAATCACTTTCTCAGTCTATACTCTGACCCTGGAATTTGGTAAGGCGAGGTGTTTCTGTGATGTGTGTGTGCAGGGCCACTTATTCCTGATGGATTCCTTGACTGACCTCAGGGGAATGCCTGTGTGGTCTCTCAGAAGATATTCCTCAGATCAGTCAACTTTAAAAAATAATTTTTAAATTATCAAAATAATATAACCACTTCATATAATACTTACAAAATAAAGAAAAGAATAAAAATATCCATCACACCACTGACTTCTATTTTTTAGTACATCTTTCATAGTTCTAATCATACATACAGATTTCCTGCTTTGTCATTTAAGTGAAGCATTTTCATGTTGCTACATAGTTGTGCATAACCATTACTTTAAATGGCTCCTCAGTAAACCATAGGGGAGATGTATTATATAATTAACCAATTCCTTATGGATTGTTCCTAGTTTTTAAAAATGCTCTGATCGACATCTCCATACAGTATATTTCCTTATGATCAATTCTCAAAGTTGGGAAAACTGGATCAAAAAATATACATAAATATTTCTGTGCCTTTGGAGGCATTTTGCTAAATTGTTTTCCAAAGGAGTAATATAGATTTGTAAAGTATTCTCACCACCATTGACTGTTATATTTTAAAATTTGATAATTTTGTAGGTAAAACAGCATTTTCTTAATGTATTTTTTACTACTAAAGGGTTTTTTCATTGCTTTTATATCCTCTTTTGTGAACTGTCAGTTATTTTTATATAATTATTTGAGATGGTTCAAGAGTAACTTGCCCCGAGGTAGGAAATGGACCATATAATCCATGAGGACACTCTCTTACCCTTTTCACACTGGGATGCTACTTACACAGAATGGTATCAGCCAGCACCATTGTAACTGCTGTTTCAGAACAAAAATCCAAAAGAAATGCTGCCAAGAATTGTTGCTTAGCGATGTGATTGTTTTCATTGTGTAGAACTAATTTTAAAATCAGTCCTGTCTCAGGCTAGTCGACAGTCCTGATATGTTATGTAAGCTTCTGTATTATGGCTTATGTCTTCTTGCTTCAAATCTGATCAGAATAGATGATGCCTGAGTGACATCTGTCAAGGGGAGAAGTTGAAACCTCTTGTTCGAAAGACAAAGCCTCTGTATTCTTGGTGTTTTCCCCCTTTAGTGTTCTTCTTCCTAATTATTAAGTAGGTAAGTTATTGTTCTGTTAGGGAGAGAAATGATTAGCTTATTTCATTTAAAAATACTATTTTCTCCTTCCGTTACAGAATCTTTCCAGTTGTTTATGGTGGCTATTTAACCAAGAGCCTGGGAGACTGTATGTTGAGTTACAGTTTTTCTGTGCCGTGTTTAACTTTGGCCAGGTATTTATTTACTGAGAACTCTGAGGGGTTTTTGTTTGCCTGGATGGGTTGATTGGGGCGAGTGCGGAAATTGTTTTCTTTTAAATCGAAAGGGTTCAGTTTGTTTGCCAGCTGCTGGTATGCATGACAGCTGACAGCTGCTGCCTGTCTCCGAGTAGAGATGAATTATTATATTGGTTTAAGTCATCAGAAAGCACACTGTTATAGTCAGAAATAGTGTTTTTTTTTTTTTCTTTGGTTTTAAGATAATGATAATGTAAGCCATGACAAGATGTTCCAAGCACTTTTTAAACTTCACTGTGGTCTTAGTAAGTCACTTTGGGAAAATGATTTATCTTCTCTGAGCCTTTAGTTTAGTCACTTAAATCGGTTTACACTCTTTCATTTACACTTTCATAAAGGTTTTGATATTTCTTGGACAATAATACTTAAATCTTTTCTAAAAATTATAAATCATTATATATAAGTAAATTTTGGCCAGGTATAGTAGTTACTCATCATTCCTTAAGAGGATGCACTGTACTACCCATTGTTAGGCATTTTACATTAACTCTCATTAAATATCACAGTACCGGCAAAGTAGACATTATCATTCGTTGTTTAAAAATTAGAAACTAAAATTCTATGAAGAACTAGTACAATAGTGCTGTTATCTTGATGTCACTATTAAAAATGGGTATTTAAGGATAAATGGCATTTTACATATTGGGAAAATGTTTTTATGTGCAAATTTTGAAATTTGATTCTGTATTCAATCTCTTAGTTCTTAATTAGAGAATAGTTAGTTGTCCCCTGATTGAGTATTGGGTTGAAAAAGTACTTGTTTGGAATTACTGGGTTTGCCTATTAAATCCAAAATAATTGACCAAATGAGTTAGCTAACATTTATCAGATGTTCCTGCAAGATTTTCCCTAACATTAATTTCTTGAAATATTTTTAGTTTGTTTTGCCATAATTGCGGGAGCAAAACTGGCCATGTCCAGGTAGACAAGTGACATTAATCAGTTTATTACAGACAGATGTGTGCATGCCCAGGGCTCCTTGATGCCCACCTCATTTGGGGATACTGTTTAAGGTGAGATTTTGGACTCAAGAATGACAGAATACTGGGTTGAAAAATCATAGTCTCACTCAGCATTTTGCATATTTTTATCTTTGCCTGAGGACATGCTTATTGATTTTAGGGAGAGGGGAAGAGGAGGAAGGGGAGAGACAGAGAAAGCGAGAAAGAGAGAAACATCAAAGGTTGTTCATGGGATGAAGGTCAACTTCAACCGAGCCACACTGGCCAGGGCACAGCATTTTGCATTTTGAAAGCCCACTCCAAGCTGAGCCTTCCCAGGACAGGAACTGAGAAAGCTTCACAAACAAAAGCGAATACCAGGGATGTTGCATTTGAAATGCTGCCTCCACAGCTATGGCTCAAGTGTTTCAAAGGAGGGAGAGATACCACAACCCCCATCCCCACCCCCCACACACACTCACACCCCATTTTTCTCTTGGGGAGGTATTGAGGTGTCTACTCAGATGATTTCCTTTTAGTTATTTTTAGTTCAAGGTAAAGAAAGGTATGTCCTTCATGTAATATATTGCATTCGCCATCCCACCTCCTGTCCCCCCACCCCTGCACTTAGGGCCTTATCCCACTGTGACTGACAAATGGCGGTTCCCAACTTCCTGTCTCCCTCTGCGCCCTGATCTGTGGCTGGTGATATCTGGTGCCAGTTTGCCTCATCACCCCCTTTCAAGCACTTTCCCTAAGCACCAGCCAGTTTCATTTCACATAAATTTTGTTCAGTTGCTACATTATATTCAGATACTACAGCATTTTTAAATTCTGTAATTTCTGAAGTTTTAACAGAAAAATAATAAGTTCTTAAGCGCAATGTGAAATATTTTTTCTTTTGAAAAAGAGAAAAACAAAGATATATAGTCCTAAGCATTTTTGGTTTTCATTTTCTTCAGTAACCTAGCACACACACGTGGCTGCTCAGCACTGGTTATATCACCCATCATAATTAGTAGGACAGATGACTAGGAAGAGGCAGCCAAGTGCCATACCTGCCTCCAGGCACTGGATTTTATGTAGCAGTCTGCCTGTGCGTTCCATTTAAAATATTGCTCTGATCATACAGGTTTGCTTCCCCAAACACTAAATTTGGTGGCTTCCATAATTTCTCTGTCTTTTATTTTTGCATTCATAAAGTCTTAACTTTTTTTCTTCCATAGGGATTTATTTCCTTTGGCATCTTTGGATTGGACAAACATTTAATCATTCGACCTTTCAAAAGAAGGTAAATTTATTTGAAAAAAAAAATCTATATCTGTAACAGTAACGAGAAAGCCATTTTTAAACCTTTAGTAAGTAACTGCTGGGAGACCACAGAACGGGCAAACTTAACACCACAAAAAGGTTATGTGTTGATTCACATATTTGTTGTAAATAATTGCAGAGAAGATATGAGAAGAACTGTTATCAGTCCAATAATGTAATCTGCATTCTAACAAGAAATGATGGATGCTGGCTTCTGTCTGTACCATTAACCAAATAAAGTAAAATGAAACTTGAAAATTTATTTAGAAATGAAATAGGTGATGTGCCCCAAAGGTCTCTATTTGATTATCTTTCTCCTTTGACAACCAGATTTCTTTATCAAACTGACAATTTATAGAAAACTCATTTTCTTTATAAGTTTCTGGGTTTTCCTTAGCTTGATGAACCTAATGCATTAACTTTGAATTCAGCTCAGGAATTTCTTTATGAAAAATAATGAAGTGGGAATACTACAATTTGAGGGAGGGAGAAATAGGTAGGGTAGAAGGGTTACAAAGCTTTGTACTTCATTTGTTTTCGAAGTCAAAATTAGTAGAAGTGCTAATGGAATTTCTCCTACTAATGATATAGAAAGTGCCCAGTAAGTGGTAACTGTTTTTCTCCTTCTTTTTCATCATGATTAACATCATCATCATTATTAAGATACAGTTGCTAGGGTCATAATCCCTTTATTGGAGAGGAAAAGCATAATAGGAAAGTCACTGAACTTCGTTAGCAGCTTCATAATGTTGATAAAATAGTCAACAGATTGCCCTGGCTGGTGTGGCTCAGCGGTTTGAGCACTGGCCTGTGAACCAAAAGGTTGCTGGTTCAGTCCCCAGTCAGGACACATGTCTGGATTGTGGTTGGGGGGTGTGCAAGAGGCAACTGATAGATGTTTCTCTCACACATTGTTTCTCTCCCTCTCTTTCTCCTTCCCTTCTTCTGTCTCTAAAGTAAATAAATAAATAAAATCTTTTTAAAAAACTGTCAACCAATTTATTGTCTGGGCTGGCAGAAACAGAATTGTTCTGAATTCCAGATCCCATTATGTGTCTCTCTTGGGTACTGCAGTTGGAAAATGATTAAGTAAAATAATTGATCTTTGTAAGTTACTTTTGCATTTCAAACAGTAGAATGTAGAATAAGGAATTTCATTTACGATAGAAACTGAAATGGGTCATACATGTGTGGAGGGTGTTCTATAAGATGGCCAGAACAATTTTATAAAATACCCCACCCTACCCACCCTCCCTCCACCCTAGCCTGCTTTGAATAGGAAACCAAATGCAGGCTAAGTATGTTTCTGCTTCAGACACTAATAATGTCTGGGTGTTGTAGATGACAGCTTTGGAAACTGACAGCTGTGGAACAGCCATGGTGATGGGGTAATAAGCAGAAAGGGCTCTCTCAGTGCTTTCTTTCCTTAAAAACAGTCTCCTTAAATTTTGATTTTCAGACTTGGATTTCTATGGAACAATAAAGAAACAGCCGAAAACAGGGATTCTCCTGTTCCTGAGGAAATAAAAATGACCTGTCAACAATTTATCCATTATCACCGTGACCTCTGTATCCGAAATATTGTCAAAGAAAGGAGGTAAGTATAGGTTCCAGATGGTTATATTTTAGATGATAATTTTGGTTTGTAACAAGTTAGGTAATATGGTTGTGAGTAACTACATGATTTTTTAATATTAAATATACATGTAAAAGTTAAAATAGTGATGGGTCAGTTTGCATTTTAAGAGACAGCACATGTATAAGAGCCATAACCACTTGTTTTTTGTATTTTTAAATGTCATGTAACTTCCGATTTTCATGTAAAATGTGAAAACTTTAGAAAGAACCAAAATGTACTTGAATGTTAACATTCAGTTCATGGTGACTCCTAGCGTCTCTCGGAAACTCTGAGAGACATTGGGTGTAGAAGTGATTTTGTGGTCCCCATCTCCTAGAGGTATGTTGTTTCATATTACTGATGACATTGTCAAGATAATGAAACTTCTGCCTCTTTATTAATTCTGCTGCTCGTTATTTACAATAGCCAAGATATGGAAGCAACCCAAGTGCCCATGAATAGATGAGTGGATAGAAAAGGTGGTATATATAAACAGTAGAATATTACTTGCCATAACAGAGAATGAAATCTTACCATTTGCAACAGCATGGATGGACCTACAGGGTGAAATAAGTCAGACAGAGAAGACAAAGACCATATGATTTCACTTACATGTGGACTCTAAAGGACAAAATAAATAAAACAGAAACAGACTCATAGTTGCAGACTGATGGTTGCCAGCGGAAAGGGGTATTGGGGGGACTGGGTGAAAAAGGTGAAGGGATTAAAAGTACAAATTGGTAGTTACAAAATAGTCACAGGATGTAAATGACAGCCTAGGGAATACGAGTACACTCAGTGATGTTGTAGCTATGCATGGTGCCAAGTGGGTACTGAAGTATCAGGGGGCTCACTTTGTGAAGTTCATGACTGTCTAACCATGATGCTCTACACCTGAAACTAACACAGAATAATACTGAATGTATGCTGTAATTGAAAAGTAAAAATTTAAAAAATCAGAAAGCTTTACTTTTTAAAAAAGTTTTAGGTTCACAGCAAAATTAAGAGGAAAGTAGAAAAGAAGTCGACTAAACATTTTTTATTCTGATCTAATTTCAGAATTCTGGGTCTTCCTCAGCACATAAAACAGTTTTTTACCATTTGCACCATAGTTAGCATGTAGAGGACAATAAAAACCACTCTTGACCTTGATCTGTGCTTTCCAGTGTGTGACCACTTGTAGCTATTGAGCTCTTGAAATGGGGCTAGTTCGATGGAGTAACTAACTGACTATCTACTTGTAGTGCTTACTTTTAATGAACTTATATTTAAAACTGAAACAAATTAATTCTGCTTATTTTTCACCTCAAGTCCTAATCTTCAGTCTGTGACATCACATTTTTTCTTCTAATAACTCAAGATAATGGAGTACGCAGCAGGAAACCAAAAACAACTGTTACCAATGTTTTCAGTTGTAAAAGAAAAAACAAAACATCTTAAAAAACAAATGCTTTTTATGCCTATGAAAATTTAAAAGTTTGTGAAAATTACCATTGGGTACTATCACAGTAACCAATTCATTAGTGCTCGAAGGTAGCCCGGTGTAGCTGGTGGAAAGAGGACTCACTGTGTGGGGACTGATACTAGAACTCAACTTGTGGATCTGCCACTCACCAGCTGTGTGACATTGGGCAAGTTCAATTTTCCAAACCTCAGTTTTCCTCTTTTTTAAAATATCTGGGTCTCAGGGTTATTCCCATTCAGTTTCTGGAAGTGGTAAACTGTGAAGAAAAGTTAGTTTCCTACCTTTAACGGGACCAACATGATTATTTCAAAACACTGCTTTTTAAAATTAAAAAAGGGAATGCCAGGTTAGCTCCGCCAGGCCCACCGTGATTGCCGACTCTCAGGAAGCATGGCTCTTGCCATTTGCAGGGCTGGCGGGCTGCCTGGGTCCCAGGTGGGATCCCAGGGAGCTGACTGGGCCCTGGCTGGTAGTGGTTCTGCTCTGCAGCCTGCACAGGGGCACTCTCGGTGCCTCTCTGTACAATTCCTCGAGTTGTGGTTGGAGCTGCCTGATCAGTCTGTGGGAAGCAAATATTATTCCCTTGGTGTGGGACAGATGATATTGAGCTATAAATTAAAAATCAGCAAGCAGGAAGAAGGTTCAAAAACTTAGGTTGTAATATTCAGGTTTCTGTTGAAAGTGATGTTTTTAGTGGCAAAGCATAAATTAAGATATCTTACTCCTTAAGTAAAATATCAGTGTTAAAATATTGTAATTTTATGTACTTCAGGAAAATTTTCATGTATGTTAACCTCTTTTCTAATTTTTATATGAAAATATAATGTATATTCATTTGTGGTAAAATGTCTTAAAATTTTTGTCACTTATTTCTCATTTTATGTTGATTTCTACCCATTGTTTCCTAGTGTTAAGCACTTTGGGTTTTACAGCTTTACTGATGCTTCTGAACAGATTCATGTAGTCATTGTGTATTTGTATGAAAATGTACAGAATTCATTTGTTTCTTGTTTACATTTCTCTTTCCCTTGTTTATTTGTTGATTCCTAAGGCACCCCATATTTGCATTAGGAAGAAAATTTTAATAATCAAGAAGTAGAATCATAAAGTACATTTTCACAATCTTAGATTTGTAACAAAAGAGGTCTCACTTATTCTTTCCTCACTTCCTAATGCAGCAAATTGCTAACGCATCCTAAGTAAAATGTCTTGGCAGCTGATGACAAGAAGAAAGGCTGTTCATGGGCACTGTGATAAGCAGAAAAGATAAAGTTTGATTTGAGAAACTCACTTAAAATTGTCCTTCTTAAGAGCTTGTAAAAATTTTATTTAACATTTCTAAGATAAATTACTTATTTTAACTTTGAGTATAACTTTCAAAATATATAATATTCAGCTGTCTACAGAATGCATCTGATCATAAAAGGACATCTACTATAAAAAGAATATTTCTTTGTAGGTGAATTTACACCATCTGAGGTTTTTTTGTTTTGGCTTAAGCATTTCTGTCTTCACAAGCATTATTGGCATATTTTTCTTCTCCAGTGGGTCTTTCTAGGGTCTGGTGAGGTAACCCTTTATATTCAGAACAGTTTCATTCCTGCACACTTTTAGTTAAAAGTGCTGTTTTCCCCATCTCCTCCTATTTTTCTGTGCTTGCCCTCAATCATGCAGTGTTGATACCAGATTTACAGACCATATGGTTGAATCCTCCCTTTGACATACAGGTGTGGTGCAAAGACTTCTGCCGGGACCTTCTGTGGCTGTGACCTGGTGAACTGGCTAATTGAAGTTGGCCTTGCCTCTGACCGTGGCGAAGCTGTGATATATGGAGATAGGCTGGTGCAAGGGGGAGTCATCCAACACATCACCAATGACTACGAATTTCGGGATGAGTACTTGTTTTACAGATTTCTTCAAAAGAGTCCTGAGCAGAGTCCTCCTGCTATTAATGCAACCACTCCCCAGCAGGAAAGATAAAGAAATCGAGCATCCATCCCTATCCCCTAAGATGTAAATTATGAAGGAGAGAACCCCACATGAAGTCATATTCTAGCCCCAGATCTGTTACTTTAGTAAGTGACCCCGGGCAGATCATGACCTCTCTGACCCTCAGGTGCCTCTTCTATAAAATGTGATGAGATAGATGCACTCCACCCCATGCTAATGTTCTGTGATTTTATGTGTATGTGAAACCTACAGGAAACTGACTTAGGAAAAAGAAAAACAAAACAAATCAAAATTTAAAGTTCTGAATGAATAATTACTAATTGTTAAATAATTATTTAACACCAATTATGCCAACATTTTAAAACATTGCCTCCTGCAGCTATTTGCTATAATTCAAAATCAACATCCAGTTTACTACTCCTTTAAATTGCCCAATTTGGCAGCTTTATTGCTGGAAGAAAATGGGCCTTAAATTATGACAACTTTGCACCTATTGATAGCACCTCCTAAAAAAGAATTTCACTGATTCTAATAAGAGGCCTTGTTATTACATTTTTCCCATTTCCTTGACAAACAGTAATCATTAATAACTGGAAACAGGATTATTTTAAGGTTCATCTTTTCTGGCTTTTCTATGCAGAGTACTAATCTGTGCCATTAGGAGAGGAATAAGAACTTCCATAAATTTTATCACCTGCAAAATCCATCAACAGAAGTATAGTCTAATCTTTAACTTTTGTGCTAAAAATAGTAATTTGAGCAGATTTGTTTAAATTTTATCAACAAAATTATTGCCATGTGACGTATCGTTTCTGATGTTTGCACAGAAGCACATGGAGCAGAATGATAACCTCATTACCTTACTCCTTGCAGTTAAAAAAAAGAAAAAATTATATATTTCAAGCCAAGATTTTAAAGTCTTAAGCCTAACATCCTACTTTTACATTTAGAATTTAGTCTGTCTTGTGTCCACGTATAAAAATCAATTAACTTGAAAATTACTAAATGTTGCCCTCAGATAAGCTTTCTGTTCTTCAGCAAATTAGAGAGAGATCCCCAAGATCTTTGAGTCTCTACTTACTAGGTGTCAGTTTTGGTTTAACTTATTTAAAACATATTTTAAATATTTATGTCATACTTTTAGTGTCTCATATAAAAGTCATTTAGAAAATAATTTATAGGGTTAAATCATTTAATATGTAATTTTCTTAAAACCTGCATGGAAACCTAATGTACTTAACAAGTACAGGCACACCTTGGAGATATGTGGGTTTGGTTCCAGACCACCTTAATAAAGCAAATATCGCAACAAAGTGAGCCACATAAATTTTTGGTTTCCCAGTGCATATAAAAGTTATGTTTACCTTATACTATAGTCTAGTAGGTGTGCAATAGCATTATGTCTGAAAAACAATGCACATACCTTCATTAAAACATACTTTATTGCTATAAAATGTTAACCATCATCTGAGCCTTCAGCGAGTGGTAACCTTTTTACTGGTGGAGGTCTTACCTTCAATTTGTAAAAACCACAGTATCTGTGAAGTGCAATAAAGCAAAGCTCAAGAAAAACAAGGTATGCCTGTAAGTTACACTTTAGTGTGTATGTAGTATTAACCTGTACCAATTTTAAGTTATGGTGAGAGAATTGCGATGTTTTTCAGCAAAATTGTCTGGCTGCAGAACTCTTTTTTTTTCTTAAATATGACCACAGTGTTAACTCTCAGAGTGCTCAGGCAACAGCATCAAACCTCACTGCTGTGCCAGGAGACCTTCATAGCTACAGCAGTAGAGACATTAACTCACATGCATGCAGGCAACTCATTCTCAAGTGGAGAATTTATTGTGTTTGTGAACAAGTCATATTATACATGTTCTGTTATTTGCATGAAGGGAATTAGCAGCATTTTTATTCCATGGGAGATATTAAAAGAAAACCCTGGGTTGGAATGATCTGCAGTTTCTGAAAATGAAGGCTTTTAAGAGATGTTTTTAGGATTAAGGATATGCTAATTTTATTACATGAAAATATTTGTAACTTCTACTCTCTCACTGACAAAGCAAGTTTCTCAATAAAATACCTATTTTAAATCACATTGCCAAAATCTTTTCTTTGAGTAATCTGAATAGTGCAGAAGCCATCATAGAGAGTTCTTTTCTGTAAGTTTTCAGTGTTTTCTTAAATGGGTCTCCTGAGACTGTTCTCTTCTTCGTGAGCTTGTGGGATCTGTGCACAGGGTCTTCATCAATTATGCGCTCGGTAAACACTTTTCATTAATGACTCAATGTAACAGTAGAGTCTTTTCCTCATATTTCATAATTTCTAATATGCAGGGTCAGAGCTGGGAAAATTATCTAATACAATTTTGAAAAAAAAATCTACTACTTTTGTACTGATCTTCAGCTTGATCAATGTTCTTTGTTCTCAGTGAGTAATTCAATGCCTACCTTATGCTTAAACTTCAATATTTTTAGAATAAGGTGAAGTGTGCTTGGAATTTTAAGAAAGTAATTAATGATCAATAAGTTTCTGAAAGCTAGAAAAATGTAAAACTATTATTTAATATGTTTTCTATGCAGCAGAATATAGCTCTTAGGGTTTATCCCTTCATATCTCATATCACGTAAAATATAATAGTACTTTAGACCACTGAACATAGGCAGTCAAGTAATGAAAGGCAGTTGGAAACACAGTTCAGGATCAGAAATGTTACCACCATCCTTCAGGAAAAGATAGGATGGTAAATTTCTACAAGTGGTATGATAAAAGCCTGAGGTAATTAATTAAAAAGAGAAAACATTCATTCTGTAGAACCTGTTTTGGGCAAATTTTATAAGTAGGCACTAAATTTCAAAAATTCTAAGCTGCATAATTATTTCTAGGGCAAAATTTTTGGTTGAAGATTAATATATTAATGTTTTCATCAAAGATCAAACTAGCTTTCTCTAAAATAGTTTATTAGATTATTTCTTTAGTTTATTACGTAATGATAAGTAGTAACATCATTTAAGGGCTGACAACCAAAAAGCTTAATTTCAGCCACTACATATTTTACTTCTAAGAAATACATGAAATTTAAGAAATCATAAATTTTCTAAAATGTACCATGAAGTATTAATTGCTCACACAAGGACCAAAGCCCAAATATCATACCCTTATAATAACCCTTACCTTTATCTGTGGAGTTCTTATTCCCATTTTGAATATGGAAAAAAGCAACAGGTTGACCCAACACTTACCAAAGGTTACCAAGTTGTACAGATTGTCTACCTTTCTCAACTTTGCAGATAGAGAACTGAAAATTCTCTCCATCAGTACTTGAATGTCCATTGAACAAAATGCTTATTGAGCTTGTGCAGACACAAGGTTGAACACTGAGCACACAACAAAGGGAGAAAATATGGTTCCTATCCTCACAGAGCTCCTATTCTCCTGTGAAAGACAGATGGTAAACATATAATTAATTACACTTGTGATCAGGACCACATGTGGCTGAGTGTATGTAACCAGAAACTTAACCTCATGGTGTGGGGAAAACTTCCCTGAGGAAGTGATATTTCAGGAAAATTCTAAAGGATGAATGATCTACTTATACAAAAATGAGCAAATGAAATAAGTGGTCTTAGCAGAGAGAACAGACATGAAGAAACAGGGCACATTTAAGGGATTGAAAAAGCAGCATAGTGGGGACTTCCGGCCAAGATGGAGTTGTAGGCAGACACACTGTGCCTCCTATCACAACCAAAATTAAGGACAGCAAAGATTTAGAAACAAGAAAACAACCAGAACTCAGAAAATTGAACTGTTTGGAAGTCCAACAAGGATTCATCCAGACCGGTAAGGGGGGCAGAGTCGAGGCAGGAAAAAGCGGAGGTGTGGACTGGGCTCTCAGGCAGCAGTGGCTGGCAGATCCCAGGTGCACAGGCGGTGGCTAGCAGACCCCGAGTACAGGGTGGTAACTGTATAGACCCAGTGAGGCTGCACAAGGCAGCTGGCTGACCAGGTGGTCCCACATTCACGTGCGGATAATCCAGGGAAAGGGGAAGCGGTGGAAGGCAGGGGAATCCGAGAGTGAGCGGAGCAAGCACCATTATCTCCTCTCAGACCCCACCCCCACATACAGCGTCACTACCCAGCAACTGGGCTGTCCCGCCCTGGGGAACCCCTAAGGCTCCACCCCTCACTACCTAACAGCCACGACTAGACCAAAAAAAAAAAAAAACAGAAATGAAAATGGCTCAAACCGGAGAACAAATCAAAGCCCCAGAGCCAATTTATCTAAGCAATGAAGAGATTGCCAACCTATCAGATGCACAATTCAAAACCCTGGTGATCAGGATGCTCACAGAATTGGTTGATTTTGCTCACAAATTAGATGAAAAAATGAAGGCTACAATAAGTGAAATGAAGAAAGATGCATGGGGAACCAACAGAGATGGGAGGA